>CM033476.1:207938248-208033043 GCA_019447015.1 Hymenochirus boettgeri
CTCTATTCTATCTCTGCTACCTACTATCTCTAACTCTGCTATCTCTCTATCTAACTCTGCTATCCATCATTCATCCATCCAACTTTTCTATCTATCATCTGTCATCTATCTATATCTATCTATCTATCTATCTATCTATCTACCTATCTCTGCTACCTATCTATCTATCTAACTCTGCTATCTATCTCTCTATCTATCTAACTCTGCTATCTATCTATCTCTCTATCTATCTAACTCTGCTATCTATCTAACTCTGCTATCTAATCTCTCTATCTACTAAGTCTGCTATCTATCTCTCTATCTCTGCTATCTATCTATGTCTCTAACTCTGCTATCTATCTATCTATCTATCATCTATCATCCATCCATCTTTGCTACCTATCTATCTATCTAACTCTGCTATCTATCTATCTATCTCTCTGCTATCTATCTATCATCTATCTATCTATCTACTATCTATCTAACTCTGCTATCTATCTCTCTATCTATCTAACTCTGCTATCTATCTCTCTATCTATCTAACTCTGCTATCTATCTCTCTATCTATCTAACTCTGCTATCTATCTCTCTATCTATCTAACTCTGCTATCTATCTATCTATCTATCTATCATCTATCTATCTATCTATCTATCTACCTCTGCTATCTATCTCTCTATCTATCTAACTCTGCTATCTATCTCTCTATCTATCTAACTCTGCTATCTATCTATCTATCTATCTAACTCTGCTATCTATCTCTCTATCTCTGCTATCTATCTATCTCTCTAACTCTGCTATCTATCTATCTATCTATCTATCTACCTATCTCTGCTATCTATCTAACTCTGCTATCTATCTATCTATCTATCATCCATCCATCTCTGCTACCTATCTATCTATCTATCTATCTATCTATCTATCTATCTATCTATCTATCTATCTATCTATCTATCTATCTATCTATCTATCTATCTAACTCTGCTATCTATCCATCTATCCAACTCTGCTATCTATCTATCTATCTCTGCTATGATGGCACCCATGATGTTGCTCTTCCCCCCCCCCCCCATGATAGGTAGCACCCATGACATGATGTTGCTCGAGCCTCTTCCCATTACCACCCACCCCAACCCCCCATAACCAACCCCATTACCCCACTCCCCCACTGATGAAAGACGTATATTGTGGTTACAAAAAAAAAAAAACCTATCTATCTATCTAACTCTATCTATCTATCTAACTCTATCTATCTATCTAACTATCTCTATCTATCTAACTATCTCTATCTATCTAACTATCTCTATCTATCTAACTCTATCTATCTATCTAACTCTATCTATCTATCTAACTCTATCTATCTAACTCTATCTAACTCTGCTATCTATCTCTCTATCTATCTCTGCTACCTATCTATCTATCTAACTCTGCTATCTATCTATCTAACTCTGCTATCCATCCATTCATCCATCCAACTTTTCTATCTATCATCTGTCATCTATCTATCTATCTATCTATCTATCTATCTATCTATCTACCTATCTCTGCTACCTATCTATCTATCTAACTCTGCTATCTATCTCTCTATCTATCTAACTCTGCTATCTATCTATCTCTCTATCTATCTAACTCTGCTATCTATCTAACTCTGCTATCTATCTCTCTATCTATCTAACTCTGCTATCTATCTCTCTATCTCTGCTATCTATCTATGTCTCTAACTCTGCTATCTATCTATCTATCTATTCATCTATCATCCATCCATCTTTGCTACCTATCTATCTATCTAACTCTGCTATCTATCTATCTATCTCTGCTATCTATCTATCTATCTATCTATCTATCTATCTATCTATCTAACTCTGCTATCTATCTCTCTATCTATCTAACTCTGATATCTATCTCTCTATCTATCTAACTCTGCTATCTATCTCTCTATCTATCTAACTCTGCTATCTATCTCTCTATCTATCTAACTCTGCTATCTATCTATCTATCTATCTATCTATCTATCTATCTATCTATCTAACTCTGCTATCTATCTCTCTATCTATCTAAACTCTGCTATCTATCTCTCTATCTAACTCTGCTATCTATCTATCTATCTATCTAACTCTGCTATCTATCTCTCTATCTCTGCTATCTATCTATCTATCTATCTATCTATCTATCTAACTCTGCTATCTATCTATCTATCTATCTATCTACCTATCTCTGCTATCTATATATCTATCTATCTAACTCTGCTATCTATCTATCTATCATCTATCATCCATCCATCTCTGCTACCTATCTATCTATCTATCTATCTATCTAACTCTGCTATCTATCCATCTATCCAACTCTGCTATCTATCTATCTATCTCTGCTATGATGGCACCCATGATGTTGCTCTTCCCCCCCCCCATGATAGGTAGCACCCATGACATGATGTTGCTCGAGCCTCTTCCCATTACCACCCACCCCAACCCCCCATAACCAACCCCATTACCCCACTCCCCCACTGATGAAAGACAGTAGTTGGGTTACCACATTATTATTGAGGTTTGAGGATCAGATCATCAGATATGGTTCAGTTGAAAAATGGGAATACACTGTCTGGAAGTTTACTTACAGTTACAGAGTTGTCTCACACTCAGGCTCAGCATCGGGCCCGGCCTTGCATTAATTTACACAAACTTACGCGGCACGCCTCTTCTCCTGCCTGCGCGCCCAGCAGTCTCTTCTTACGCAAGGCACGTGACGCAGACGTACATCAGTGATGATGTGCTGCGCGCCGACAGCCGCCCGCCCAGACGAACTGAACCACCAATGATTGTACAGTCCGAGTCCTCCCTCCTCCTGATTGGATGTCAGCGGCCGGGCCCCCTGTCTGGATCCCAGCAAATCAATCAAACGCTGCGCACGCACGCGCTATGGGGTAAATAAAGAATTAATTGCCCAATATTGTACAGTACACATTTTTAATGCAGATACATACTGGGGCCCCTGGACGGCTCCCAACGGGCCCCCCTGACATCCGGGCCCCAGGCACTTGCCTCGTGGATAATCCGGCCCTGATGATATAAATGTATCAAATCAGTAGTTAGAAGAAGAAAGTTATCATCTCTTTTCTTGTAACAATTTTCTTGCCCATTCCTTAGTATATTCGTGATCTGATCTATCGCCATCCATTTAAGGGTAGCAAGAGGATGTTTCGTGCCACAGAGAGCTCACCAAATTTAGATGCCCTCATAGGGAGTGACCCACCTTCTAAAAGTTCCACCCTAATAGATGTTTTATGGTTTGCCAACCGTTCGCGAGGTGTTGTGGATGTTTTGCCCAAATAGTATATCCCACATGGGCATGTTATAAAATAAATAACTATACAAAGAGGAAGTGGTGACCCACTGCTACCCCCACTAGGAGTAGAACTGAGTGCTGGAGGTTAAACACTAATAAATCAACAAATAGGAGAAAAAAGAAACCCCCTTCTAAAATGCAAACAGTTAATCAATTAAAGGGACTGTCCACCCCTCTTTTAAAAAATTAATATGTGGTTGATTAGCCCCCAAAACCTAGACATTGTTTAACTCTCAAGCTGTAATTCGGCTCCCACATGGAGATATTATACTTACATCCTCCTCGCTCCACTGTCGCTTCCGGGTTCTTCTCCCAGTCTCCACTGTGGCTGCTCTGTTCTTTTTCTGTTCCCGAGCAGCCGCAGTGGAGACTGCTCTGGGAATGGCAGTCAGTGATTGGCCGTGACGTCACAGTCACGGCCGACACTGACTGCCTTACCCGGAAGTGCAGAGCCGCGGCGGTGGAGCGAGGAGGAGCATGTAAGTATAATATCTATGTGTGGGAGCCGAATTACAGCCTGAGATTTAAACGATGTCTAGGTTTTGGGGGCTAATCAACCACATATTAATTTTTCAAAAGAGGGGTGGACAGTCCCTTTAAGTGCAATCGGCCAAAAATTTTAATAATTTTTAATAAATATACATTTACTGGCCTTATTACCTGTTACTAATAGGGCCAGTAGGGTGGAGAGATTGCTCTCTTGAGGGATAAGGTATATAGTTTTTCCTCTTCTGTGCCGACTGCTATGATGGAATTTTATTCATTAACAGGGTTATTCAATAAAAGTTCTTATCGTTTAAAATGGTGCTAATTTTGCTCCAACCAATCAGATGTTAGCTTTCAAATGTAAAATAAGATCTGATTGGTTGGGGCAAAATTAGCACCATTTTAAATGATAAAAACTTTTATTGAATAACCCTGTATGCATGTTATTTTAATATATATTTATTAAAAGCTACGTTTTAATAAGTATTTTTCCCTAATTTTTGTTCGATTGCTCTTTATTAACTGTTTGCATTTTAGAAGGGGGTTTCTTTTTTCTCCTATTTGTTGATAAAATAAATAACATCCGTACTAAGGCAAGATAGTCTGTTTGATTTTAAACCTGCGCCCCGTCTGTGGGTGAGGAAAATCTGGTCCCATGAGCATGGAGTTACATGCCTGGCATCTAAGGCATCTATAGCACCCAATTTTTTTAGAGGACAACCACGTGTCAACAGATGGTGTTTTATTGCAGGACAGATCAGTTTTTACTAGTACATTTTTAAGATTTCTGCCCCTCTTAAAGGCTAAAACCAGACTAGTGTCCACAAATGGAAGTGTTTGGTCACTAGTATGTTCCAATGGTTACATATGGACTGTTTAATTTGTGCACTATGCAACGAAAATTGCAGACTAAAGGGAAATTTGGAAGAGGAGGTTTTTACCGAGGAGGATTTAAGTTTAAGATGAGGGCCTGTTTGTATATATAGTTTTGCCCGATTTCTTTGTTCCTCAATCATCTTACGGCTGTAGCCCCTCTTATAGAATTTATGGGCCATCTCATCAAGTTGTTCCATAGCTCGACCAGAGTTGGTATTATTCTAATACTCAGAGGAACTGGGAATACATTACCCCACGTTTTTGGTGTGTAGGATGATAGCCAGTGGAGTTAAAGATTGTATTTTTGTCGGTAGGCTTAGTGTACAGACAGGTTTCCAATTTATTCCCTTCCTTATAGATTTTTAGATCCAAAAATTCAACACATTCAGTGCTAGCTGACAGTTAATTTAACATTGGAGTCCTGTTGGTTAAGGAACTGCACAAACTTCATACATTCCTCCATCGCCCCCCCCCCCCCAAAAAAAACAAACAAATCATCAATATATCTTTTGAAGATTAACAGTTTATCTTGGAAGAAAGGATAGATAAATCTTTGTTCAAAGTCCTCCATGAACAGGTTAGCAAAAGCTGGCTCGTTGGATTGTTCGCGTAACTTAAAGCAGAGTCTTAGTGCAACGCTGCTCTGGTAGGCTCCGCCCCCCCACTCCTTTCGCGACGATGCCAATAGGAAGGCACACTTGTTGCAGAGCGTGCCTTCCTATTGGCCTAGTCACCGACGGGGAGGAGCCTACTAGAGCAGCGTTGCACTAAAACTGTGCTTTAAGTTACGCGAACCCAGGGGTGAGGACCTAGCGGTTCAGGTCCTCACCCTGGGTAAAAGGTAATGAACAAAGAAGAGGAGCGGAGGGAAGGTGAGTATAATTGTCCTTTAAAAATTAATGCTGGGGAAATCAGGAAGTACCTGGGGGGGAAATTGACAGTTGAGAAGGGAAGCCTATTAATGCAGACAGGCTGGTCAGATGACTACAGGCTGGTCAGAAAACAACAAGCTGGTCGCATGGCTAAAAACAGGAAGAGTTCAAGCAGGAAGTAATATTGCTGAACCTTTCCAGCAATAACTTCTCACAAATTTTATCTAGAGATGTGATTTAGGTTTTATTTTGAAGGTATGATGTAAGGCTTTTTATATAATTCTTACTAGTTTGGAAGAATTGGAGTTACCCTATAAGTTGAATGCCTTAGGGCTAGGTGCTACCTAATGCAAAGAAAAGAGATAACTCTTCTACTAACTACTGATTTGATACATCTTGACTAATGTTTCTTTATGTGATAACAGTATGTACAAGAAGCAACTATGTTCTCCAGTTTGGTAACAGCCTGATTTGTTTACATTAATAATCCCAGTGAAATAATGAATAACATTAATGAGTGCTTATTACAAAGATACTGGTAATTTACTTAAATTATGTTATATGTGAAAATGTTTTTAACTGTTATATATCCACTTTTAGGTGATTTTAATATTTATCACCGTTAGATAATTTTTACATACCAAGTTGAGAAAGTTTACACTTCTTGGTGATATAGAGGGTAACTTATTTGGCTAACTGGGGGCAGGTCAGTGTGACGTATGGAGGGCACCTATTATAGGGAAGTTGTTTGCTGTGATCTCACATCCAGATGATGGCTACTGGTTAGCTGAAACGCGTCAATGTTGTGTGAATAAAGTTCATTGTTTGTTTCCTTATCAAGACTGCTAAGTGCGCTGTTCATTTCCATATTAATATATATACACACACACAGGAATGATTGTTCCATATATTCTTTATACAGAATGATTGTTCAATGTGCCCATGCATGGTCTGATATTGTCTCCTTCTACTGTTAAAGGGAGCAGTAATGGAAATTTTCCATTTTGTCCAATAGGTCCCAATACAGACAAATTTCTGCAAATTCTGTCAGATCCACCGTCCGTGGATCTGACAGATATATAATCACTTTACAATTACACAAACATAATTCATCTTCTGGGATCCTTAGTAATGATCTGTGCACTACGTTGCTGAACAGGAGGCCAGAGCAGACTGCCAGCACAGATAAGACTAGGGTCGTATCCTTGTGCTGTAGATGTGGGGTGCTTCTTATCAATGTAGATTGGCTGGCCTTTTATTTAGCCAAGTTATACAAGGGGGTTGCTTTCTCTTTATGGTATTCGCAATGACTTGCACTGTCTCTGCCTTTCTCTGCAGAAACTCGAGATGCCATCTGCTTGCCAGCAGCGAGTTCAAACAATCTCCCGCTTCCACGCCGCACTGCCACTGAAGCCCTTCCCATTAGTTTGTGTTCCGCTTCCGTAAGGGGGAGGGGGAGCGGAAGAGGAAGTGATGATAGATGCTGTAGGGACGAGCAATTTAGTTGGTCAGTTCCTCTGTGTGATCGAGAGAGCATTTCCTACAAACCACAGGCTATCTGTGCCACACCAACAACTACACTTCCAGTCACATATACACAGGGTGAGTAGCTGCTGTAGTTATGATATGTTTAGTATAATGTGTTTTCTAATTATTGTTGCTGCGGAAATGAGTGTTGTGGTCAGTTGGCACAAACAAGAGCTAAATAGACATTACAGATTGCAGATAACATGACACACAGTATACATGTACCTTTTTGCATTCGTATTTACACATTTATAGTCATTTTAAATGGTGCTGCCTACCTTTACAAGGGTACAAGAAGAAAATCTATTCAGAATTTTTGCCACTTTACCCTTTAGTAAATATTAAGATTTTGGATGTTTTTATAGATGTTCCTTGCTATGCAGATAGCTTTGTAAAAAGCCCCTTGCTTCAAGAATCAATATTTTCATAAAGGGCATGTCCACCCCCAAAACTATAATCCCCCCAACTACTGACCCCACCATGTAGTGTAGTTTAATCCTTACCTCACATCCCACCTCCATCTGGTTCTCCTGTAGTCCCCCCCCCCCCCAAAGTTCCAAAAACTGCCCACCAGGAGGCTAGCAGGTCCATATAGGACACTGCCTGCTACCTGGCCTCCCGAGATTCCTGCCATGCGTGCTGCAGCCCTTCTCCCCCTCCCTCTCCCTCCCGTTCTACTATCCCTCCCCCTAGCGAAAAACCCCCTAATATTCTGCTCCCCCATGTCCCCCAGCCCCAACCGCATGTTTTTTTTTTTTTAAAAAGCTCCCCAAACTCTTACTTACCTCTCCGCTGCACTGAATGACCGGCAGCCGCGTCCGTGATTGGCTGCTGCTTAGCCAATCACAGACGCGACTGCCGGTCCCGCCCCTCTGCTTGCATTCTCGCAAGCAGAGGGCCGGCAGTGCGGCGGAGGATCGAGGGGAGGTAAGTAAGAGTTTGGGGGGCTTTCTGAAAAAAAAAAATATGCGGTTGGGGCTGGGGGACATGGGGGAGCAGAATATTAAAAATGTATTTTCGGGGTGGACATAGCCTTTAAGCTAGTTAGCTAGCCATACACAGGTCAATTTTTGTTTGTGTTGTGTGTGATCGTTTTACTTTTCAATCGACTAGCTGGATAAAATGATTTACTGTGATCATCTTAAACCTGTTAGATAATTGTACAATCAAATACATTTCTGTTTTCATTAATATTGGTGTCAAGAAATAGGAAACATTTTATTAATCTACTTTCTTTGTGCAGGTAATGGAGAGTTCTATAAAAGCTGACAACAGTAGTAAGAGGAAAAGTACAAAACCACATAAATCAAATGGAGTTAAAAGGAGGTCTCCATCAGATGAAAGTGAGGCTGAAGAGACATATCAGCAGGTATTGCAATGTTAGTGTGGTAATGCATGTGCTTGTCTGGGGTATAAAATTACATTGTAAACATGAAAAAGAGAAAACCAATGCAATAACTGGGATGCACAATTTTAAATACTCCTTTTTTTTTCTCAAAAGAATTAGGCAGGGAGTAGCTGCACCCCAAATGATTCAGTAGTGCTATGTGTAAAATGAATAGCACTTAAAGGATAAGTAAACTGTAAAATCAAGTTAAGTGTACTTGGAAGCTGCAGCTTTCACTAATCATCTCCACCCTTTTTTTCCTTCTAGGTCCCTTCTGAGCCTACCTTTTCCCATGGAAAGTTCCTGACATCTTGGATCTTCATTGCAGTCTTCCTAGCTCCACCCCCGAGACTTCCAGGATCTCCTTCCACAGTGTGTCAGAAAATGCACGGTCTGTTTGCTATGTGCACGCTGACGTCACGGCACGTGCGCGCACACGGAGCAAACAGACCGTGCAATTTCTCACACACTGTGAAAGGAGATCCTGGAAGTCTTGGGAGGCGGAGCTAAGAAGACTGCAAGATGTCAGGATCTTTACATGAGCACAAGTAAGCTCAGAAGGGACCTAGAAGAAAAAAAGTGGATTTGATTAGTTAAAGCTGCATCTTACAATTACAGTGTACTTATCCTTTAAAGGGCATCGATAGTGGGAAAATGTACAACATTTTTTTAGTTTCTATGTGTTCTATAATTCCCCCCAACGTTCAGTTTCCTACTCTGTCCCAAGATATATGTTAAAAGTCAAGATTTTAATACACCACTCCTGCTTGTGCTGTCAATCAAATCCCCTAACAGCATGCCAGTGTAGAGTGTAGGCTTACACAAGTTTTACAGCAAGTCTCCCAATGACTTCTTCCTGCTCACTAAAATGCTTATCAAATACTGGGTTAAAAACAGAAGTAAAAGGAAAGAGAATTAAGAAGCTTTCACAAATGTATTGCCTGTCAAAGGGAGATCGGGATGCAGTGATAAGGCAGGATGCTGGTCTTTCCTAACTCACCTCCTCCCACTTCTTATGTAGCAAGTATCTCCAGAAAAACCATGCTTACATACCAAGTTTTTTTTTTATTTTTTACAAAGGTTAGAGTGAGGTGTAGGAGGATTAATGCGCATGGGCGACTTCTTTCACAGGCTTTGTTCACAGCCGGAATATATGAACGGAATGACCAGGGAGGGGTAGTGGAAAACTCTGCAGTAAATCAGACTGTTCAAACACGGAGCCACAGAGGAAGGCAAGAATAAGACAGAATACACTAACCTTTTTTTTATATTTGGAATAGAGCAATGTATACATTTTACTATAGATGCCCTTAAACATAATACATTTCTTAATGACTATCCTCCATTTGCATACTAACTTTAGCTATTGCTACTCTTAAGCTGGGTGCACACTGTAACCAATCATTTAAATATGTGGCTGCAGACTGTCATGTGCTTTATCTCTATAAAAATGAAAGGTGGAATGCTTGTGACTATCATACACCTAACAATTGCGACCAAGGTAAATGTTACTTTCGTAATGAGCAGTTCGCATGCCGATCATTCGTCAGCATTGAAAAGCTTGTTACGGACATACACACATAAATGATAAAGGGCCAATCCCGTCAGTACCGACACTTTATTGCTGATGTGTGTACCCAGATTTAGCTAATTTAATTCCTAAATTGATAACTGAGAATGTTTAAAAAAATCTTTATGCAAAGTGGGCATATTACTTCAGCACAGACCCATTTTCCTGTGGTTATATTAGGCCAGGGGCCTTACCTACCTAACTAGAGGTATTATGTTTAGTCACCTGGCCTCTTCTTTGATTCCAGCCAACCCTGATACTTTTCTTGTATAATCACTAAGAACTTTAGACAAACCCGATCCACCAGTCTGCTAATCAAGTGATAACAATTTGAACCCATTTCTTGACCACAGAAGCTGTGCACAATGCATTGAAATTGAAGGCTGTTCTTGACAGACCAGATTATATAATAAGATTTCCATCTATACATTCTATTAGAACCAATTTATTAAACAAATGCTGTAAGGCTACAATGAAACCAATGTAGCCTGCTTCATGCATCTAATAAAAATACTGACCAGCCTTTAACCCTATAAGTGCCACAGATCGTAATTTTACGGAAGTGATTTTTCCGATCGGATTTTGAATTGGAAAACGGCCATTTATGCCCCTATTCCAAGTTCGTTATCATTCCCTAAGATGATTTGATCATCTTTGGGAATGATCCCAAAAAAGTGGGGAAATGCTCCTTTTTTTTTTTTTTTTTTATTTTACACTAAAGCTAAAAATTAGCAAAATTCTCCAAGCTTCCCAATGTTCCCGGTGGTATCCGTAAAGTAAATGCAGATAATTTGTTGTTTGATTTCAAGGGAAACTAAGCCTATTTTAGTAGGAAATTTTGCAGAGGTACTAAAAAAAGACCAAATTGAATTTTTAGGATCAGTAAAGTGTGCAAAAACTTGTGAGACTGTTAGTACCAACCGGTTTTCACTAAAATACCACTAAAAGGGGGAGTTTGTGTGCATGGGGCGTGGGTTGTGGCAGATTTAGATTTTTTTCTTGTAACTGCACTTCTACATGCGTCCCATTTAAGCTATTTGGTGGCCTTGTCTCTGTTTGCACCAACGCATATGGCATACTCTTTGATTCAGGACATGTGGGAGATTACAATTTAGTGGGTTTTTTGTTTGTCAAGTGGTTTTAGGTAGGATTTCAACCTTTGAATCATCTTATTTTATTTTTCACAAAATGTCCTAAAAACACAGAGTTCTATGGATTACTTTGTCTGGAATTCTTCATGTATGTATGAAAGATTGGCACCGCTTGACACCTGAAGGTGTGTAGATTCCAAAAATATATAGTTTGTGGGGGATTTCCTAGTTTCTGGGCTGTTTCCTTTGAAAAAGGGTAGGCTGTTCAAATTCTATTTTAGTTCATAGGGGAAGCACACTCAAATAGAATATTATAACAGTTCCATTTATTAAGTGCTCAACACACAAACCAGGTACACAACGTTTCGGGGGGTCCAACCCCCTTCCTCACACTGAGTGTCATCTCTCCCTTTGCTGTGGATGCTGGGTGATTTATGAAAATAACCTGTGGGTACAAGGGGTCAGCTCCCATAATTCACCTTATCTGGGAACACCTCACTAAGTATGCACGGTACACATTTACAGGAAACTGCAGTCTTGCTTCCTGGAAGCTGACAGACAATAATGTTACAGCTCAGAGATCCCTCCCTCTGACACATAGCTCAGATTTCCGTGCAATTTTTTTGTAAACACATTACAAATGCTCCGGTCCCTAACAATGATCAATTCCTTTGCTTTTCATACAAAAAAAGAAAAGTAATCTTTGCAGTGTCTGTCTTTGCTAGCATGGATGAAAGAAACCAAACATTTAAAGGGTATCTCCACTCATAATATTGAGTTTTGGGAATCCAGTTCTGTAGAAGAACGGGAGGTAAAGGAGCTGTGCCTTACCTTCTGTTCTTCAATAGAACAAACAGGAGCCAGGAGAGACGGTAAGAAACTTACCCGCTCGTTTGCTCCCTCGCGCTTAGTCTGACAGGTCCCGACGGACCTTGTCTTCTATGCGCATAGAAGACAAGGTCCTTCGGGACCTGTCAGACTAATCGCCGGGGGAGTGAGCGAGCGGGTAAATTTCTTACCTTTCCTTCTGGCTCTTGTTTGTTCTATTGAAGAACTCAATATTATGAGTGGAGATACCCTTTAACATTTCAGCAAAAAATAAAAGTAAGTTTGGGGAATCGAACCAGCAACCTTCTATACTGTGTCTTTCTATAAACAAAGCTTTCTACCACTATGCCTCAATGGCTAATAAGTAATTACATAGTACATGTGGAGTCTTTATCTTTTGGTAGACACATAAGAAAAACAAAGGGAGCATGGGGAATTGAACCTGTGCCCCAATAGTCTATTTTTTCACAGGTGCCACCAGTGAACTTGCAATAAATAGATGTATGTCAGTAAAAAGCTAGAAATTTTGTGCATAGAGACTGTGAATCCTGGGGTCAAGGGGCGTGGCTCATTGAAGCCAGCATGGGCTATGGGTTGTACTGACAACAACATGGAAGCCTCCTTTGTTACAATATCTATTACTTACATGTACTAAATTCTGGGGAGAAAAGCTTTCACATTAGGATTTTAAAAAAATTAAGTTTAGTTCTCCTTTTAAGTGTGGGTCTGTTAAATCTGTGTTCAAAAAAGATAACGTACACTCCAGTAGGCTCCTGATATTTAATTCAGGTAAGTAAAAGCAAATCTTTATTTTAGCTCATACACGGCACACTGGTATAGAAACAAGATGGTGACCGTATTACATTAGCATCTCCCCCCCTCTTTTTCATATCTTAAATAAACTAACTGAGTAATAAGAACTGATTTATTCTAGATCAAGTAATTGATTACAAGCTAATATGTATTATATATAGGGCTAATAGTTTTGCCCTTGTTATTGTTTTTATATGATTAACTGTAATTTTTTTTGAGTGTGTGGAGGGCAGAGTACAGGAGACCTTTTTTGAGAATTTTGGATCTGCCAGTCTGTCTCCGGTATTCACGGTTGAGAGGGTAAACTGTGCTCCCACGAGTTTTCCTCACTCCGGACTCCTAACCAAGGCCCATAGTTGCTTGACTGTTAAACCTAAAGGACAGGGAAACCATCCTCTTATTGGCCAGAGAGAAGGGAGAGTACATCTGAAAAATGCTTAAATTATTTTTTTTATAGATTATTCAATATATTTACAAAAAAAATGAGCCACATTTCTGGCATTCATTCAGTGCCTTTGTGGCTTCAACTTACCATAAGCTATGATGTATCCTGCATGCCTCCACATCCAGCGTGAGAACTGCTCCATCGCACAAGGAAAAAGATAATGGAATTGCACACTATTTCTCAGAATAATCTGTTTATTCACATCACACAAACAACGTTTCGGGGATCGCTATTTCCCCTTCATTAGGTGTAACCCACAAAGTTAACCAAACCTGTAACCCAACTCTTCCCCTTATATAAGGCAAGTGATCAAAAAGACCCCTCCCCCATCTCAAGAGGAGCGGTTAGTGCGTATCACAGTGAAATACACAAGTCCATATCTTTTCTTCATAATATCAAGTGTCCATAAGAAAAAATTGTCCAGAAATGTTAATTTACACAAATGGTGATAATAAAATGTCTTTTCTTTGAAAAGAGTCCTTTGTAAGATCCACCACCCAGGAGCCAAGTCCGATGGACTCCTGGTTGGTGGATCTTATTCAATGGATGCACGCTTCGGACCACCTCCCAGGAGTCCGATGGAGCAACTCTACCCTTTATATCACATGGTTGCATGCCACAAAAAGGTGCTGTTTCTATACCTTTGTTGCCTTTGACCCACTCACTCCCTCTTTCCCACTCCCATCCCCAGAACTTTACACTTATCTTGTTGGAGTGCCATACCTGTTCCCTCATCTTTTGCCAAACCCTATGAACTGAAAACACAGTGTCTGAATGGGAACCTGACACAACTCTATAAGTAACTTTGCGTTAAGGCTTCAGTCACACTGTAGAGCGTTTTGGTGGGATTTCCTATAGGAGTAAATTGCACAGTTCACACCTCTTTGCTGTGATATAGTGTGTTGTGTTTAACGCACTGCATGCAGCAGCTTTATGCGTTAACGCACAGTGGTGCCATTGATGGCCGTTGCTATGCGTAAATGCGGCGGAACATCGTACTAAATCGCTAGCTCGGACAACCAAGCTGGTGATGTACATGACTTGTATGTTAAACTGGCTATCAGAATGTTTCACCCTCGTTTAAGGATGACCTCTACTGCGAAGTGCATAACCTCTCTAAGGATATATAGGTATCTCGTTACAATATATTATATTATCGCTAATGGCTATGGAGCTGTGGTTGTATACTGCATATACAACATTGGATAACAATTAAATGTATACTAGTTCTGATTTGATGCTCACTCTAAACTTTACAATGGCTATAAAGCCTGGTACTCAAACAGGACGGTGTAATTTATATTGGAGGGAGGCATAATCTGGGAAATATATAGAGATATGGTTTTACTTTGTTTATATATTACACTTTACATGACCTTCCATTGAGTATAATCGGTTGTAATAAATGTTAATACTCTGCCTGCTCTATTTATGAACATTATTAGACTTATCATCCTAATCCCTCTTCTTCTCAACCCATCACCCTATGCTTATAATAGATGATTAGTTATATTGAAGGGTATGTCCACCCCCAAAACTAAAATTTAACCCCTTACTGGCCACATCAAGTAGTTTAAAACAATCCTTACCTTACATTCCTGTTCAAAATAGTTCCCCTGCTGTGCCCCTCAAAGTCCAGGAAACTGCTGTGGAGGAGCAGTGTGTGACTCATGCTGTGCCTGAGACTTCCTCAACCTCATCAAGGTTGAGGCATGCTCAGTGCAGCCCTCCCTGCCTCTCAGCCAATCACGGACTCGGCTGCCGGTCCCGCCCCCTGCTTTCAATTCCATGCAAGCAGAGGGCCTGAACACTGCAGCGGAGGAGAGAGGGCAGGTAAGTAAGAATCGGGGGACTTTCTAACAATTATATTAATGCTGTTGGGGCTGGGGGAGCATGCCCTACCACATATCAAAAGTTAAATTTTGGGGTGGACATGCCCTTTAATGATTATAATCATAGGATGACATTGTCCACTTGAGGGTACATGGGCGCTCTATTAATCTCTATTACGTTAATGATGGAGTGAATGCTAGTAGATCTTTCCTGGTATATTTTATACAGTTGGTCTTAACATTGCCCTTTTCCCTTCCACACCAACCCTTTGACAACCTTTCCCCCCCCCCCCCACTACTTTACTCCTATTCCCTTATGTCTAGGTAGGTTTAAAAATTATGGTGTTTAGGTTGGACTAGATGGACATAAGTCTTTAATTAACTTGTTGCTCAGTACTCGTTACTATTGGAGGTACAGACCTGCGTTATGTTTTGATACATACTATAAATATTTCTTACTTTAATTTGCAGAGAAGACCCAATAGCCTGTTGGGGCTGTATGTTATACACTGGAGGGAGGCTCACTTATGGAAGTTCTATTCTGTTAAAGAGGAAGTTCAGTGCAAATGCATATGCTTTTCAGAAAAAAGAGCAGTAATTTTTCATGTATAAATAAATGCAACCAAAATACTGACTTCCTGTTTGCAGGACCCCTAGTAGACACTGTTATGGTCTTGCCCTTGACCCAGGGTCTGGTTTGATTCAGTTGCTCAGTAGAGATCTGGGCATCTTTGACCCATCCAACAGCCAAACAGTAGAAATTACTGTTAGGAACATTCCAAGGATGTGGTGCATCCTGGGAAGAAGGACCTTTAGAACCTGAAATGTCAGCTCACCAATGTCAACTGCAGGGAACAGCAAAGTGTATGAAATCAACAGATTTTTTTAAAATAGGAGAGAATATGTAGAATAACTAAGAAGGCATTACACAAACTATTTAACAAATATTGATAATTTCCACTGAACTGCCCCTAATATATTAAAGTGTATATATACTGAAAAACGACTTTGCGTCATCCTAATCTATAAATAAATACATGTAAGTAGCACTTAATCTGAGGTGTGTGTGTGTTGCTGCATGCCTTCAATACAATACTTGATTTGCTCAGGCTCTGACCACTGACCTGACTATTTTCCCACATACCAATTGTCAAAACTGCATACAGTATACAGCACACCAACTGTCAAACTATTCCAGCTACAGCAAAACTGCTCACAGAAATTCTAAATTGTAAGATGTTTCAGATTGGATATCTAATGAAATAGGGGGCAGATCAACAAAAAATCAGTACAGTGATAGTTGGGATGAATTATAGTTTCCACTAACAGGCAATTTAGAAAAACACATTTTCCAGTGTACATACCCTTTTAAGCTATATATGGCGTTCTAGTGGTTGTAATGCATGTCATTGTATTGCTCTGCATATGGACATTACCCTGAATAGTGTTTTCCTGTATATTTATGCAATTGGTCTTAACCACCCCCCCACACACACACCAACACTCTTTTCTCTCCTGCACCCCCTTTATCCATTCCCCCCCCCCCTGTTTTACTCTTAGCGGCAGTTTCTAAGCAAACTATATTATTAAAGGTTCAACTGGGAGCTCCTCCCCAAAAGTCATTTGCCCTTATTAGGTTGCATGCTTTAATTTATGTTTTTGTTTATTTAGTTAAGATATTGACTTGGTCTTGCCTAGTTACCTGGGATCCTGTGCCAGAAGCCAAATGGAGTCCCAGCTATTCCTGCTCTTGATAATGGGTGAGTCAGATACAACTGTCAAATTACTCTCCTGGAATGTTAGGAGCCTGGACCAAACAATAAACACATACAGGTCTTCTCTTTTTCTGTCTCAAATATATGCCTGATATGGTCTGCCTGCAGGAAACTCATATCCTCACTACCAACAACAACCTAATTCAAAAAAGATTGGATGGGCCACCCACAGCGTCTGCGTACTCCCGGGGTCTATACCTATTCTGAAAATCGCTCAGATATCACATTTTAAATATTACATGTAAAAACTGACCCCCTTGGATGTTATGTTTATGGAGCTACTGAGATAAACTCTTTTGGTGCTACTTAGTATATACAGTACCCCAGCTACAGGCCTTCCAGTTAGGAAAACAGTAGCAACCTTCCCCCCCTCCCCCTACACTTCACAAGGTACATTATTCAACCCCACTAGCATCTCTTATATAATAACAGGAATGGGTTGACATCTAGTGGCAAAGATTTCTGGATACACTCATCCACCTATAATACCCTGTCCAGACTTAACAACATTTTCCTCTCCTAGAAGTCAAACCCACTTATCCCCCAAACCGTCCACACACAGCTGGAAACTTAAACCATTTTGGTTGTTGAAATTTTCACAGCCAGGCCACCTACTCAAGCAACTTGAGAAATGTATTCAATTTAATGCCCCTTCACTATTCAAGGCATACTTAATTTTACTCTACCATGTTTATTTATTAAACAGGCAACACAACAACAGGAAAACACTGACCACATCAATAGACCATATTCAGCAATGTACTTCCACTACACAAGAAGCTTGTTTATAGGCCCAATGCAAGCTATTTTTCACTCAACAGAACTTTTGTAAAAATGAGGTCATTTAAATCAATCTTTATTTGATTTTCAATCACCATCCATACCATCCGGACTCCACAAGGTACCACAACACACTATACATCCCAAATATTGGTAACCTTTTCTGATTTCTACAGCAAACTATACACATCACCCCTGAGACACATCACACCAGAAATAAGATATCTTAACCGATCTTTATATTTTTATTCCTGTGGGCAGCACTGTTCTATGCACAGAAAACAATAATTCTATGTTGGGTTTCTCATCAGAGACCCAAACTTAAGAATTTGATTACTCTGATCAATAAAGACCTCCCTCTACTTAAACTGCTATACAAGCATATTGGTTGTGCTGACAAATTCTGCAAAATCGGTCTACTTGGATTGACTCCCCTAATACCCTACTTTCCTAGCTGGCTTGACATTTAAACTTCTGAAAGTGATGTGATGGGCCATATAGATTCTGTTTGTGATGAGCAGCTGGCACAGGTCCCGGGTAACTTTTAAAGACCATCACTAAAGGTATAGTTCTGTAAGTTGTATGAGTTATAATTACCAATGTCTTGTTTTTTTGTTTTTACATGGATATTGCAAAATGAACACTTTATTAAAATAAATTTTTTGGATTGCTATGTACACCCTGCTCTGTCTTTATGCATTGGTATTTATTAATAAAACACATTTTTCAACAAAAAAAATCTGATTACATAACCACATTATCCATAACACAACACAGTCTTCTGCTTAGACCCTTACAGACTTTAGGGAGCCCAGCATCCAAACCAGAAGCAGTAAAACAGCATGACAGTCTAAACATAACTATTTATAAAGACAGCATCTCTTTATAAATGAATAGACTTCACATATAATTAAGGGAGAGGGCCTCAAATCAAAGCCCTGTTGAGGCGCTTATTTGATCCACAGAGGTGGGCGAACATGTATTTATATCAAGTAGAATTAGATATTGGTAGGAAAAATGGGAATAGTAAAATATGTTTGCATTATAAAACACTGCAAAGCTTATTGGAATTACAATTAAAGATGTAGAATATGATTGGCATGTTTATGTCTGTGTGCAGTTACTGCAAGAAGAAATTTATAGTTAATGTGCACCAGTTTTTTTGAACATGAACAACTAAGTAATCCATTCAATTGCATTTCTTAAACTGTCCTGTATTCCGTAGATTTCTGAAATTAGTGATGAAAATTGTCAGAGTCTCTTGCCTACATCATCCGAATGTGATGACTTACTGGACAATAATGAGACCAAGCAAGAGTGGGCAACTGAAGAGATAATTCAGCGAAAAAGAAGAGGACGACCCAAAGGAACCATGAAAAAAGTACTGTGCAGTTCTCCTACAAAGGTAACACATTAGAAAATCTAGTTCAGATCCTACATATTTGACTTTATCCCTTTGTAGCTGACAAGTGTATACTCACATCCCTTCTAGTATGTTCTTCCCTCGAAAGTGAAATAAAACATAAAACATATTTGCTTTGTCCTTGTCCACTTAAAGGGGAAGTTCAGTGCAAATACATATACTTTTAAGAAAAAGGCTGTATTTTTCCATCCAAAATACCTTAACCTGACCATTTAGCATTTTGTCGGTGTATAAATAAATGCTTTTGAAATACTGACCTCTAATAGAGGCTGTTATGGGTTGATTGATTCAGTTGCGCAGTAGAGATATGAGCAAGTTTGACCCATTTAACAGCCAATTAGTAGAAATAACTGTTAGGAACGTTCCACGTTAGTGTGCATTCTGGGAAGAAGGACCGTTACAAGACCTGAAATGTCAGCGCACTATTGTCAACAGCAGGGAATAGCAAGGGGTATGCATTCCAGTTTTTTTTAAAAAATTAAAGAGACTATATAGAAAAATTAGATATGCATATTATAAACTGAGAATTTTAAAAATGACATTTTTCACTGAACTTTCCCTTTTAAATGTTTTTTGTTCTGTAACAATTTGCCTAATAATTGCAACTCAGGAACTGTACATTTTGGAAAATAATATAAATTATTAATTTATGCTTTGTCTGGTCTCATGTATTATAAGAAATAATACACTACCTACTGTGTAATATATGGATTTACTTCACCTTGGAGTTCCAGGCCCTGTATAAAATATCTATATGGTCATGGAACTCCTTGGTTGGGTAATATCCTTATATTCCACTGTAGGTAGCATATTATCCCTTATATAAAGTGCCACTTGGATACGCAGCACTGTACATTATAAAATACAGAGTATACAAACAAGGGGATACGTGCGAGCAATTATACAGATAAATAAAAATGAAATACAATTTCATACATAAGCTAATAAAATATATATTTTTTATATATATATATATGTGTTGAAATCAGTCGCACACCAAACATTAATGTGCAGATATAAGGCTTTTATATCATATAGACATAATGTCTGCCCACACACCAGCGACGTTTCGAGAGACTCAGCTCTCTTTCTCAAGATATGGGCAGTACAGATCCAACAAATTATTCATCATCATTTTATACCCCATCCCTCAGGAAGTGACATCACACCACAGGGAGACATGCCATATAATTGCAGCAGAGGAACGGTCAATTGGACGGTGGTTGTGGAACTACAACTCCCTGCATTCTACAACCACAGAATACTGGGAGTCATAGTTTTCAAACATCTAGTGGGACGAAAGTTAGACATCCCTGACCTATATAATGAGCATACTCACCCGGCTGGAAAAAATTTCTGGGGAGAACACTGTAATATATCTGACCCTTTGAGGCCACCGTCCAATTGACCGTTCCTCTGCTGCAATTATATGGCATGTCTCCCTGTGGTGTGATGTCACTTCCTGAGGGATGGGGTATAAAATGATGATGAATAATTTGTTGGATCTGTACTGCCCATATCTTAAAAGAGAGCTGAGTCTCTCGAAACGTCGCTGGTGTGTAGGCAGACGTTATGTCTATATGATATAAAAGCCTTATATCTGCATTAATGTTTGGTGTGCGACTCTGATTTCAACACTATCTATACAGGGTGTACCTGTCGGAGTGCCCCGGAGATCTTCATCCAGTGTTGTCCTGACGTAATTATGGATAAATTTATATATTTGCAGCATGCCTTGACACATAAGGAACACACACAGGAATGAGATCCCTGCCCCGAAGGGCTTCAGTCTAAATGGGTTGGACAACAATACAAGGGTTTTTTTTTTACAAAGTGCTTGAGCTGGCTAACAATCATTTGTTGTGCTGGTGCTCAGAAAAATAGGATAACAGTCTAGATATGAAAGTATTAATGAATGTAGGGAGCAGCAAGAGAGAATGGTTTAAGGCGGGAGGAAGCATTGTTTGTTGGGGGTGTGTGGAGAAGATTTCCTTGCGAGTAACGGAGGGCACGGCCAAGAGAGAAGATAAGTAGGGAGGTCCAGTAGAGTTGAAGGGATTTAAAGGTTAAAAGAAGGGTATTGAATATGATTCTTTGTTTGATGGGAAGCCACCCTATGGACTGAAGTATCAGGGTTGTGGGTTCTCTTTTGGAGGAGAGTGAGATGATCCAGGCTGCCGAGTTTAAGATTGGAGAAGAGAGAGATAACAGGCCAGGAGTCCAAATAGCATAATGTTACAGTAGTCAACACTGGATATTATAAGGGCATGCATGAGCATTTTAGTAGTGGAGCGAGAGAGGAATGGGCAGATCAGTGAGTTTGAATGGGTCAGGTTTGATCAGAAAGGGTGTGGGTTTGTTGAATTTCGGATGCATGTTCGGGTTGGATCTTTACAAAAACTGGGCAACGCCGGGTACTCTGGTAGTAGTAAAATAAAATCCAGAATTATGTTTTTCCCCCAGGCTCTTAAAAGTAATACTTAAAGGAACACTAAACTGGATTTTGTAAGTATATTCCATGAGTTTCTATTATTCACAGGGAGGTGAGAACACTTATTCCCATCTCCCTGTGCATAATAGGACGCTCAGGGGACACTGGAACTTACCTTACCGTCGCTCCACTCACATCTGCTTCTGCTCTGACAGCCGCGCTCTCCCGACCAACGGCCTATCTTTATATATAAATTGCCAGTCACTGGCAATTTATATGCAGCCTACCAGGCTCATTCATGTAGGGCCCTCTTTCCTATTCTATCCCTGTATTGTTGTATATTGGCTTGCCGCTATGTCACTACCCAGTTTCTTCAAATCCAAACTTTGTTGGGCTTAAGGTGGCCATACACTCTAACGATAATGGGTAAATCCCGCCAGGGGGAACGACGGTATTTACCCATTATCGTCAGTGTGTAGGAGCTCTTCCCCACCGTTTGTAGTGCCGACGAACGACTATAGTCTGCATTACGGTCGATCGGGAATGACAGAAAATTTTCGATGGTTGTTATCGGCTCCCTTCCGATCATACTATGTATGGCCGCACAGCCAACCGATCCCTATACCTCGTATCGGCCGGGTCTGTGTGTGTGGTCCCCACAGCATGTATGTCACCAGATACCAATGTGATCTGTTGTCACACATGCTGTGGAAATCATATGTGTATGGCCACCTTAAGTAATTTTTCAGAGGGACTCAATCACTCAATTCACCAGCAGATGTCATCACAAAGGTCACAAAGGTCAGATTGCCCTGCGGGCAACCGCAAAACAATTACCCGCATCTGAAATTAAACAGACATCTCACAAAACTGTAACCCGCACCCGCTTTTCTGTGTGTACCCGCAACCCAACCTGCACATGAAATTAAACAGACCTGCAGGCAGACTCACACCTTCTACGTGACCTTCACCTGCAGTGAACTGCACCCAAAATTGTACATACAGTGCAAGCTCTGTCGCGACCTTTCAGAGAAGCCAGCGCTGGAGTGTGATAGCGGGTAAGTTCTCTCTGTTTCCTGCCTGCTCCTGACTAGTTCCATTAGGCTGGGTACACACAAAGGGACTATTTGTCCCGACCAAGTGCTCGCTACGAGCGAGCGCTTGGCCGGGACAAATGTCTGTTGGTCTCAGCAATAGTGGCTGCGGCTGACAGTTCACGTGGCCGATCGTGCGGTCCCAAAGGGAACCGCACAATCGGCCACGATTTACCAACATGTCCGATTGTCCTTTCGTTCGAACCGGACGATCTTCATCGGTCGCGGTGGTGGCCGAAAGCGGCACAGATTTTTTGGCCCAATCGACCAATACACAGAAGCATCGGTTGATTGGGCCAAAAAATCTGCTTGTGTGTACCCAGTCTTACCTCCCGTTAATCAATTAAACTAAAAAAAAAGGCACTTTTGTGAGTGGAGAAACTCTTTAAATTTATCTATATAATACTTGTCTTAATGACCGATTTCTAATCTCCCTGCATGAAAAAGTAAACAGTTTTTTTGACTTGGTTAGGAATAATATAGAAAGGCAAACAATGTCAAGAGCTGCTAGGTGATGTTTCTGTATTTCACTTGCTGTATCCAGGTGCATTAAAATTATTTTGGTTATGGTGAATTGATTTAGAATATTTTTACATATTATTTTTACATATTATAACCACTCATAGATATTGACCGCATATACTCAAGTATAAACCGACCCGAGTATAAACTGAGGTACCTATTTTTACCTGAAAAAAGGAGTAAGTGATTGAGACTAAACCGAGGGTAGAAATTATGGCCACTATTGCCTTCTGATTCTGTATTGTTTTGAGGCTTTAGTTGCCCTTTAAATGGATAGCATTACTGTATGGGAATTCTGCTGTTCATTTAAAGGGCAACTAAAGCCTCAAAACAATACAGAATCAGAAGGCAAACTTTTTAACAATAGATACCCTCCTCCTGATTCTGTATTATTTGAGGCTTTAGTTGCCCTTTAAATAGACATTAATCCCATACAGTAACCCCCATTCCTTTGCACTTGGCACAGATATTTGGAAGCTACAACTCCCAGTATGCTTTAGTTGCTGGGAGTTGTTTTCCAACACCCCCCCTCCCCCGAGCAGGTAAGTGATTGACTTGAGCCTGAAAACCTCTGTTTATACTCGAGTATATACGGTTATGTTATTTCAGAACTCTTTATGTTCATTGTTTAAACATAAATATAGAAATGTTTACAGTCTCCATTCCTCCATTTCCTGCAGGATCAGTCACTTACTGGTGAAGATAGCACTGCAAATCGAAAGAAAGGACGGCCAAAGGGAAGCAAAAATAAATACCCATCTTGGTCAGCTCTACAGGTGAGATCAAAGGCTGACTAAGGGCACGGCCACATGGCAATGCAAAAACAATCGCACATGGAATCGCATGCGATTTCATGTGCGATTTTGTTGCGTTTTTTTTGTTAAGTATTGAAAAACGCATAAGGTTGCGATTTAAAATGCGGAACGCAAATCAAATCGCAACGCACCCGAAAACTCGCGTTTTCAATTATATGAAAAAATCGCAAACGGATACGCAAACGCAAAAAAACCCGCAGTGTGGCCTAGCCCTAATATCTAACAATTTTCTTCTAAACATTTGCTTTACTAAACTACACTTAACTTTACCCATCCCAACATTCAGTGTTTTTAGTTATTCCTGACTAGAATTTGCATGACCTCTATTCTCTACAGCAACAAGCGCCAGAATCCTCAAAATTGGGGCGTGGAAGACCTAGAAAACAAGTGAAACCTAATGTAACTGTAACATCGAAACGTCCCAGGGGAAGGCCTAAGGGAAGCTTGAACAAAGCTTCTTCTGCTAAAATAGTAAGTAGTAAAAAGTCATTGCTAGATATACGAACCATATTGTTTAGCTTCTGTCTCTATTAAACAAATTGATGATAAAAATATCAATGTATTATATAATCCCATATTTCACTTGCTTTAGCCATTATTTGAGCAAAAAATTGTTGTATCTTCATCTTCAAGATGTCTTTGCTTACATCAATGACTACATATAATCTTTAACTACTTCTTTATAGGGCATGTATGCTGTAAAAATAACCTTATCTTACGGGATAGCTGTGATTTTAAATATAAAGGTGGTGTTTTTTTTGCCCTACTACCCTTCCACACCCTACATTTAGTGCTTGAATTTTGCTGGCCTTCCTCCTCCACTGTAATCACATTTTTTGCACTGCCCCCATGAAATTTCCAAAAGCCACTTGGTCAAAGAATGCCGTGGGCATGTGACGCGTGCAGGACGTCAATGCGTGCCTGGTGTCTGCACATGCGCGAGTCTTGGTGATGTTGCTGCAATTGTGCACCCCTGTGCCTTCTTTGTAGGGCACACGCATGCGGCAACGTCACCAGGACACGCACATTGCCGTCACTTGTGCGCCCCATTCTTTGACCAAGTGGAATGTTGGGGATTTGGAAATCTCGTGGGGGCAGTGATAAAAACGTGATCACATCAGAGGATGTAGGCCAGCAACATTCAAGCACTAAAGGTAGGGTGTGGAAGGGTAGTAGGGAAAAAAAAACACTTTTATATTTAAAGTCACAGGTATTTAGTAAGATAAACTTATTTTTACAGTGTACATGCCCTTTTAAGCAATAACTTTTTTTTGGCTAACTGAAATGATAAAAATTCTAAGCTTACAAAGCATTTTATGATGTGCCAGAATAAGAATAAAATGCTTTGAAAGCTTGCATTTTCAATCAATGCCAATAAAAAGTATGACTTTATTTTCAAGATGTTGTATCTTAATTAATAATAATAATAATAAAATATTGGAAACTTACAAAGGAAATCTTATCCCTAAATTAATATCTTATCCCTTAGTAATACTCATTCCTACCTTCCATATAATTAGATAGATCACTATTAAACCTTTAAGTAGCTTAACTATAAAAATAAACAAACAACAAAGATTCTGCAGAGCAGAATGTAGTGTTTATACAGTTCTCTATGCTGCTGTCTATCACAGGGCAGATTGGATACTTTTTTTGAAACAAACAAATGCTACTTCTCATTCCAGCTCAATTAACAATGTAACAATCTATGACAGTCTAGACTCTAGAGGCATCAGGAGAAGTGGAACTGCACTAAACAAGCAGAAAAGGTGGATTCCAGGCACCAGAAATCCCCCCCACCCACAAACACGCCACTGAACCACATGATTAAAAGTGGTACCACTTAAATTCATGGCCAAAAGCATTAGCCTTCAACATTACCCATTAGATAGATTTGTAGAAGCAACATTGTACAGAGCTGCAAGGAGAGGATAATAAAGTGAACCTGATCTTAGCACAGCTCTGTGCAATGCATTTCTTTACATTTTACTTATCTAAGGCAAAATTATTTATTAACTGGCACATACATATGAAACCTTCAGATCAGGTAATCTTGCTCCACATTTTTAGAAAATGTCACCGTCTACAAATTCTCTTATTGACCTGCTTGGAAATTCATTGCAAATGCCTTTTTAGACTAGATATTTTAGGATGACCAACTGATATTGTTATTTCAGTCGGTTTGTTCAAAATATTAGCAGTACTTTTCACCTCCTATGCCGCTCGACATGGCTGTTGCTATTTCAGCCAGGCTAACCTCTTGATATTGGTGCATGGTAGGACAAGCCCAAATAACTGCCCTTGTGTACCTAGCCTAAGTATTGGAAGCTTTGCTGCATAGGAAAGAGAATCATCCAAGAGAGCAAATTGTGCCTCCCAAAGAGGTGCCATAGATGCCTGAGGGGTGCGGCACAGAAACACCAGTAATTAAAGTTGTTTACTCTGGAAGTTCACTACATGTTGTAAAATGAAGACTGGCTACACACATTGGCCCTTTAGCGGTAAAGTGTGTAAGGTTGAAACGATTGTTTCTGATGCCAACGAATGGTCCGTGTTGGCATCGGGAAGGGTAGTTTTGGACAAAACACTTTGAAAGACAGTGCAATTATCCCGTTGGAAAACTCTGAAATATAGTGCAATTATCTCATTGGAGTTTTCTACTGAAAAAAAAAAAAATCCAACAAGAAATTAAAATTGATTAAATCCAAAGAAATTGGTATCCGGAGCCAAGACAGCATATGTGTAACAGGCAAAACTACACATTTTTTTTTAAATGGAAATACACTAAAAATGCTGGGTATTAAGGAGAAGTTCAGTGCAAATACATGTACTTTTCATGTGTATAAATAAATGCTTCGAAATACTGACTTTGTTGTTGTGGACCCCTAGTAGAGACCGTTATGGTCTTGCCCTTGACCCAGCGCCTGGGTTGATTCAGTTGCTCAGTAGAGATCTGAGCATCTTTGACCCATCCAACAGCAGAAATTACTGTTAGGAACATTTCAAGGATGTGGTGGTGCATCATGGGAAGAAGAAGGGTCAAGCTCACTAATGTCAACAGCAGGGAACAGCAAAGGGTATGAAATCAACTGATCTTTTAAAATGGAAGAGATAATGTAGAATAACTAAGTGCATTACACAAACTAACAATTTAACAAATATTGATATAGTTTCCACTAAACTGTCCCTTTAACAAAAAAAATGCAAGGATTTAGAAATAGCCACACAAACTGTTCTGATACACAAAAGCATTGTCTTTAAAATTTAAATTTAATTTATATTCCAATTAAAGAGTAACATTATTGTCAAAAGGACTAATGTATTGTATATACTTGAATATAAGTCGACCAGAGTATAAGTCGAGGTATCTATTTTTACTTGAAAAATGAGTAAAAGCTGATTGACTCGAATATAAGTTGAGGATAGAAGTTATGACCACTACTGCCTTCTGATTTTGTATTGTTTTGAGGCTTTAGTTTCCCTTTAAATGGACAGCAGAATTCCCACACCGTACTCCCATACAGTAATAGCCAAATCCAGTATGGCTATTACTGTATGGGACTACTGTACAGAAATTCTGCTGTCCATTTAAAAGGCAACTAAAGTCTCAAAACAATACAAAATGAGAAGGCAATCTTTTCAACCATAGATCCATCTTCTGATTCTGATGTATTTGAGGCATTAGTTGCCCTTAAATGGACAGTAATCCCATACATTACCCCCAATTCCTTGGCACTCCCGATGTTTGGAAACTACAACTCCCTGCCCAAACCCTGACTGTGCTGTAATCCTACCGACTTTGTGGAACTTTTAAAGCTAATCAACAAGCTTCCTTTCAAACAAAGTTGTTGGATTTTATAGAAAAGACTGTTAAAATATATCTGTTGTATTCAATTGATCAACTGGACTTGAAATGTAGTTCTTGAGACGTTTCGCTAGTCTCCGACTGGCTTTCTCATTCAGAATGACTGTACAAGAATCTGTGGCAATTATGTACCCTGGAAAATCCCAATTGGCATATCACAGCCAAGTGTTAGGTGGGGATTGCATAGTGGCTAAGAGGTGTATAGGAACACTCAGCGTAAGATTCAACAGCATTGTACATGGCAGACAGTTGTGTCGAACCCCCCCCCCCCACCTCTATTTAGGCTTGGTTTTCTTTATTTTCACATAAATGGCCTCCTTAACACCTCTCTTGAACCAGTCACGTTCCTTTGCCAATATGTTAACATTACAATCTTCAAAGTGTATGTCCTTTATCAAGTCCAGTTGATCTAATTGAATACAACAGATATCCATGACCTGGATGAATGAGAACCTTCACAAGCATACTGTATATCTGTAATAATAGAGATATAGGTCCAGTGCGCACGTGGGATTTAGTGAACAAAAGCAGCCTTTATTGGCAATACATAGCGACCTGCTATGTATTGCCAATAAAGGCTGTTTTGTTCACTAATCCCATGTGTGCCTGGACCTATATCTATATTATATTGATTAACCAACTAGTAGCACCGGGGTCTGCACACCTAGTTTCTGGCATTGGCACATTAACAGGAAACCATGATAAGCTGGGTTAGAAATGTTTTTAAAACTGGTTGTAAAGAATACAGCAAGTTGTCTTCAGTATACTACTGGTCTGCTAAACAAACAAGCAGACATATGTGTATTTCCATAGTTCACCATTTTTTGTAATGGATGTTGCTAACACTACTTAAAGGCACTGATCTGCAGCTGTCTCCTCAAGAGGCTGGACATGCCATTAAAGATCATGAGAAGGAATAAACGTTTTCTGTTTCTCTGCTCTTTTAAGCCATACAAGGGCCGATGGTTTTCGATCAGCACAATGTTCGAAGATCGAAATGGAAGACCCGAACGAAATTTCCCACCTAGCGCCATTAATCTTTATTCAAATCTGCAGAAGATTGGTTCTGGAACATGGGGAAGACGCAAAATTTGGTGCCTTGCCCGGTCTTAATTTTTCGTTAGACCAATCAACAATATTGATCAGTTTATCATAAGAACACGAAAATGTTTTCGATATTGTGGCCGATTGGATTGAATTGCCCGAAATGATAGAAATATTGAATTTCAAATCTGTGGAAGATTGGTTCAGGAAATGGGGTAGACACAAATTCTTCACCTTATCTTTTATTTTTTCGATAAACTGACTGGTTGACCGATCTTATATACCCGTATATACTCGAGTATAAACTGAGTTTTTCAGGCTGAAAAATCAGCCTGAAAACTTGGACTCGGTTTATACTCGAGTCAGTAGCTTACCTGAGCATTCCGGCAGCTGCACAATCTTTCTGTGTACTGGCGCGCCGGCCTGACGTCACTGCCCGCGCCAAGCCCGCGCCAGGCAGTGACGTCAGCGGCACGGCTGCCGGAATGCTCAGGATAACGCTAAGGATACCGTACCTGCCAGGAAGCCCTTGGATGGAGGAAGCCCTTGGATGGAGGAGAGCCCACAGAAGAAGACCCACAGGTACAAACTGAACTGGGTGGGAGGGTGAGGGGGCATTCAAGATGTTTTGGGAACCTACAACTCCCAGCATGCTTTATTAGCTGGGAGTTGTAGTTTCCAAACTCTTGAATGCCAAGTGAGGGTGGCATTCAAGATGTTTGGAAACTACAACTCCAGCTAATAAAGCATGCTGGGAGTTGTAGTTTCCAAACATCTTGAATGCCACCCTCACTTGCATTCAAGATGTTTGGAAACTACACTCCCAGCTAATAAAGCATGCTGGGAGTTGTAGTTTCCACATCTTGAATGCCAAGTGAAGGTGGCATTCAAGAGTTTGGAAACTACCCCTCCCAGCATGCTTTATTAGCTGGGAGTTGTAGTTTCCAAACATCTTGAATGCCAAGTTTATATACCAGAGTCAACAACTTTTATTAGGATTTTAGCTGAAATTGGTACCTCGTTTTTATACTCGGGTCGGTTTATACTCGAGTATATATGGTAAATGAGAACCTGTTACTGATATTGTGGCTGATTAGATGGAATTACCTGCAGGCACATTGATATTCCGATCAATTCGGCTAACGCCCAATTTTGCAGATAGCTCACTTTCCTTTTAACTCCTACAGCTGGAAGAAAATCTTATTTAATTATTGAGTTTAAAATTAAAGAAAAGCATAAAGGTAGTTTTTTTTTTGTTTTTTTTTACTTAAGTGTCCATTAAAGGTAATACGTGGTCCTCCACTTCTTTCAAACTAGTAAGAATTATATCATACCTTCAAAATAAAACCCAAATCACACCTCTAGATAAAATTTGTGAGAAGTGATTGCTGGAAAGGTTCAGCAATATTACTTCCTGCTTGAACACTTCCTGTTTTCAGCAATGTGACCAGCTTGACGTTGTGTGACCAGCTTGTCTGCATTAATAGGCTTCCCTTCTCAACTGCCAATTTTCCCCCCTAGGTTCTTCCTGATTTCCCCAGCATTAAGTCTTTACTGAGCATGCTTCTCCCCTGTGGCAGAGGGGCTAGCAGAGGTAGGTGATGTCACTCAACCTACTGGAAGCAGGAAGTTTGAACATTCACCTTAATATCATTTCTCACAGGGTGAAGCCAGAGATCTGATTGTTGGCTCATTATAAAGAAAATACTGCAGGCTTTCATTTAACCCTAACTTGTTTGGAGACCACATTTGCCCTTTTAAGTTGTTTTTTTTTTTTTTTAAATCTGTTTAAAGCGTGAACTTTTAAATAACTGTGTCTAGAATACTGCATTAATATTTTAAAACATGTACTGGGTGATTCACTTGATGCTGCTATTGGCTCCCCGTTGCAATGAGAGTGGATATGTTATATAGAGATAGCAGCTCTTCATGGATTGTGATCCACAGTTTGACCATTGCGGCCTGCAGGTCTTTAAAGCCAGAAATTAACACTGGTGTCAAAGTCTTGCAATGGTTAGCTTCTATTTCTATCTATCATTCCTTGAGAAAGCTGCATTGTTAGCTTGCGGTGGCTGCATTGTTAACTTTCACACAACCTACAGAGCCACTGCAAGCAGGGCTAATCGGTATTACATCCATATGTGTGACTCCACTATATCGCTGCTGCTCTACGTGCATTATTCTGATAGTTTTTGCTGCTCTACGTGCATTACTGTGATAGTTTTTGTGCTCGTTTCCGAGATAGGGGGGTTTGGATCTGAAAAAGGTATGTACGTTTGCACTTAATGCACTGCTCCAAAGTTATACATTTACTTTGATTGTGGACATGTAGATTGATGTTCAGTGGGTTTATTGGACATGTAGATTAATGTTCAGTGGGTATAGGGGAAAAACACTGAGTTTTTGGGAAAATTTCTAAGTTTCAACTTCAATGTTTTTGCTGCTTGTTTCAGAAATTGTGAAGAACTGCATCCAGAATTCTGCATGTATTAATGGGCATCTATACCGAAAAATAGGTTATTTTAAATTGACCATAACTGGAAACTATATTTCTTCTTTTTGTTGATCTGACCCCTATTTCTTTAGATATCCAATCTAAAACTTCTTATATTTCATCTGTCAATTAAGTTCCTTTCTCTCAAAAACTATTCTTCTGTGAGTAGTTTTAGTGTAGCTGGAAGGGTGACAGGGTTTTGACAGTTGGAATGCTGTATGCATTGCGTTGGTTTGTGGGGAAAAAGTCAGGTTGGATGAAAGTGGGAGTGGTTAAATAGGGAGGGGGGATACTGCTCCTAAACAAAATGTGTGCTGGATTGAAAGCATGCAGCAACACATGCAAATCAGAGTAAGTGCAACTTACATGTATTCAATTATAGATTAAGATAAGGCAGTCATTTTTTCAGTGTAGTGTCCCTTTAAACTATGGCATTGTTATGTAGCTGAAGGCACATATTACCACACACACATATATATATATATAAACAATTCCCGGACACACTGTATTTATCAATCAAGTGAAGTTTATTTCAATGTTTCGAAAAATCATCTTCCCGATAGACAACCTGTGAGTCTTCAAAAAGTTGAAATAAACTTCACTTGATTGATAAATACAGTGTGCCTGGGAATCGTTTATACATTGGTTAAATTAGTTTGGTGTGGCAAGTGGAACTACACAAACCTGGTGGCATCTGGAAATCTTAAAATATTGGGAGTGCAGAAGTCATACGACATAGACAGACACACACACACACAATATATATATCCAAGAAAGGTCCAATGCACTCAGGGAATTTTTTTAATGAACGTAATCCTTTTATTTAGCTGTGTGTTACAACAGGTAAATAAAGGATTAAGTTCATTAAAAAATTCCCTGAGTGCATTGGACCTTTCTTGGATTGTATGGATTTTAATCTTCCTTTGGCACCAGGGTAATGAGAAATTATAAACTACAACTAAATAAAATAATATAGTTTTTGGGTTGTTTTCAATGTAAATAATTGCTAAACAATTGCATACTTGCCCTTGCAGAAAAGCCCCAAGTTATGATTTGTGTCCTTTTTGGGCTATTTTCGGGTTACATCCATGGTCCTGTCATACTCCTTTTTTTTTTTTTTTTTTTTTTCCCCAGAACATGTGGGAAATTGACATTTAATGGAGATTTCTCATGGGAATTATGTTGGATGTATGAAATTCATACAGAATTCTGGTTACATGTATGATTAATATAGCTCTGTTGTCATGTAGGTTCCAAAAATATATATTTTTGTTTGTTGTATTTAGGGCGTTTGATATGGAAACTGTTCAGTTAATGGGGCGTCTGTTTTTGGGCGGCGTTTTTGCAGTAATGGCCCTTAGGCATTGCTTCCAATTGGGGCTAGTTGCTAACCATGTTTCTGTGTACACTAATGCATGCATTTTATTTGTGGAGAGAGAGAGTGAGTGTGTGTGTTATCTTTGTTTTTGTGAGAACAGAGCTTTTAGGAACAGTAAGATCTTTGTGTGTAAACTTTTTTTCTACAGATGTGAAAATAATATTTAAAAATTCTGTTTTTATTTACAGTTTGTGCTGAAAAAAACTGATAGATATGTTCATTAATTCTTGAGGGTTTTAGTAGAATTTGGCTAAACCACAAAACCAAATAAGTAAAAAATCCTAAAAAACATCATCTGGCACCAAGAGTGCACAAAGGTAAAAATTCTGCTGGCACTAAAAGGATATAAAACAAAAGAATTCGGTATACCTTGTGTATGACAGCTTCCACGGAGAACACATTAAACACTTTTTATTATTTACTGCCTTGCACCCTTACTGGATCTAGTCAGATTCCAGAAAAGGAGTAATACCTCAGAACCCATTAGGATGAACATTTTTTTCTAACAGGGCCACAACCCAATAATTATAGATACATTTAAATCTACGATAGTACAAGGAAAAAACAGAAATCGGTCTGATACCATTGTTACTGGTACTAGTGAAAAAGTTTGATATTATTATTATTATTATCAGAACCACTCGGATTACCACCAGAATTTGCGAAAGGTCAGCATTATTAACGAAGTGCAGGACGTACTTCAGGAGAACTTTATGACATTCAAGAGTAAAGATGCCCTTCAGAAAAGGTGGTTTAACCTGAAAAAAATCAGACTCTCCCAACAACATCAGCAAATAAAAAAAAGTGAGTAAATAATTAAATCAGAATTACCATTTACAGGTTTGACAAAATTTATATTTATTTGTCTTTATTGTTGTTGCAGGAAAAAAACAAAAGCAAATGTCATACCCCAGAGAGGAATATTTGGATGACTGCAATGGGAAAACAGCTCCAAACACAAGCCTGAGTGCCATTGCAAATGGTAAAGTACAAATTTAAAGAAAATATTTTGTAACATTATGTGACACATCCAGGTGGATCATAGGCAAGGTTCACACTTGACAACTTAAATATACACAGGGCTCCATTTCCCATATCTAAACACATATTGCCCCACAAACAGTCGTTTTGTCCACTCTGTGGTTAAAAATTCCAGACAATATGCGAATACCTCCATGGTCCAGCTGCTGCCTGCCCCAGACCTGCTTGTTACTGGTCCACAACCTGCGCTGTCCACACTTAAAATTTAACCCAATACTGTCCCCACTGTATAGTATTAAAAAATCCTTTCCATTCATCTCTGCTCCTTATTGTTGTCCTGTAGTACTTGTCCAAAGTTGAAAAAAAGGAAGCATAGGAGGTGTCTGAGACATCCGGTCCCTGCTTCTTACTTGTCCTCAGTGAGGACTGATATGTGCAGGGGTGCCCTCCCCCCCCTTCCTCTCTTCAATATCCCTTCTGTCTACTGCATCCGCTACCTTTAAAATATTTTTACTGTGTGTAGTGTACCGCAACCAACAATTTACTTCTATCTTCTGCTTCCAGCTAGCAGGGAACAGAGCACCTGGGGGAGCCAATACCCAACATCAGTACCCAATAATAAGTAGAAAGAAATGCAAATATTTAGCTAAAAATGTTTATTTGCAACTTTTTGCTGTGTGTGAACCAAGATTTAACCTTTGTACACATGTGCAGTCGTGATACAACCCGGCGGATATGTACGCCGATACAGTTACTGATAGTCGGCCAAAACAGCCGTTCGTACACATTGTGCAATGCTGGTTGTGCCCCAGCAATTACACGTGTGTACCGGCCTTTAGGCTGTCTATGTGCATTGATAGCCCCATATTTTCAGTTCCTATGTGCATTTTAGTCTCCTCTTCCTGGTGCAGTTTTTTCTTTTCTTCCTCGTTAGCTTTCTTTGGGCAACTGCAAAGTTTCCTGGAAATGTATCCTAAAAAATTTGATTTTTTTTTGATCTTCTCTGTAGGTCTTCACAGCCAGATGCCCAGCCATGCTACAGTACATATAAATCACCAATCAGAAATAGCTCAGGTTGCGCAAGTTGGAGGAAGACCTTGAATGCATAAATACTATAATGTCAAACAGCCTCAATAAGTTGTCTGGATTTGGCGTCACTCCGCCACTACATAGAAAGCCACAGCGAGTAGACTTGGGTGTAAATTACCTGCATGAGAGTACATACATTTTTTTTAAAGGGGGGGGGGGAGTGGGGGAAGGTTCCTCATACCGTGAAAAAAAAAATGCTGGGTTATGTAGCAGTTGTTTGTTTTTGTGTTGTGTCCATGATTGTTTTTTGTTTGTTTTTTTAGATGGTATTTTCCTAAATTCTTATTGGACCACAAAACTACATCTTGTTTACCCAGTTGCAGTTATTTTAAAAGGCAACTGTGGTCTCCAAACAAGTTAGGGTTAAATGAAATCCTGCAGTATTTCCTTTAAAATGAGCCAACAATCGCATCTACGGTGGAGCCTGTGAGAAATTATATTGGTTTAAATATTCAAATTTCTTGCTTCCAGTTGGTGATATCACCTGACTTCTGTCCTGGGGGATAAGCATGCTCAGTTAAGACTTAATGCTGGGGAAATGAGGAAGTACCTGGGCAAAAATTGACAGTTGAGAAGGGGAGCCTATTAATAAATGCAGGCAGATGCTGGCCACATGACTACAAGCTGGTAACATGGCTGAAAACAAGAAGTGTTCAAGCAGGAAGTAAAATTGCTGAACCTTACCAGCAATAACTTCTCACAAAGGTTGTCTAGAGATGTGATTTATGTTTTATTTTGAAGGTATGATGGAAGGCTTTTTATATAATCCTTACTAGTTTGGAATAATTGGTGACCACGGTTACCCTTTAACTGTACAAATTAGATGTAGTAGTTTATTTGGGTTTTGTTATGCAATGCGTACAGCATAGAGACCGGTAAGTGATATACATTTGTTGTTTGGGTTGTGTTCATGCACCCCTTCTTGGGTTCCTTTATGGGTACAATAAAGTAAATTTGTATGTTTAAATATGCATTCTTTAAGTCTTTTTAGAGAAATAGATGAGTATGTGTATGTACACGCACATACACACTAGGAACCTTACATGTTGGCCCACCACAAAACCGGAATAGTGACAGGATCTGTCAAAACAGTGATTAACAGTAAAACAAACGTGGCTTGGTAGGAAAGCATAGAAAAATGTTAGTAATGCTCCAGCTGATCGGATTGGAATTGCTCTTTCAAGTTATAAACACAATACATTTTGTGCCCAAAGTCAAAAATATTCAACTTGTTCAAGAAAAAACTAAGTCTTGGTCACTAATTAAATACAAATTTCTTCAATTAAAATTGTTTGCACTAATGTATTGTGGTACAGACCACCCAGTTATTATCAGTTGTCAAGGTAAAACATTTAACACCGAATTAATTTCCTGTCACCCATGTCATTAAAACCTTTTATTTCTTTCTCCTCTGCAAATGCCTGCCTCTGCCTTATACATGCATGTTCCTTGTTATTGTTGGGTGCTTTTGTGGCACTGACAATTGTCTTTGGGGCTTAAAGGGCATCTATAGTGGGAAAATGAACTTTTTTTTTTCTTTCCATCACTTTTTTCAGATTCCCTATCTGTCCTGAGATACACCAGTTAGAAGAATACGTGATTGCATTCCTCTACTCCTACTTGGACTGTCAATCGAATCCCTGTGACATGATCCCCCCTCCCTGCTCTGTAATAAGCATAGAGATAACAGCATTAGCAGGGGGAGAGAGGTAGCTTTGATGTTAGATATAAGACTGCACTTGACCCCCCTTCTTAATAGCTTTCACTGATTGATGATGGGTCACAGAGAGCGAGATTGTAAACTGTACTGTTTTCCTTTTTCTTCCGTGTCTCCAGGACAGCTTGCTTTCTATTGGCCACTGTGCGTGGGTGTGTTTTTCAGGATGTTGAACTTTTAACTCCTACTGCACGTGATAAGCTTGTCGGCAAGCCGGAGTTGAGACATGGAGGAGGTAACAGAGGGAAGGGGGGAGTTGTGCACAGAGATCTGACACCATGGTTAAGCAAAGTCACTGACAGAGATAGGATTAAGGCAGCACAAAGTACATGAATCTAACTTTGCAAAGGGGCAATGTGTTTTTTTCACTATAGATGCTGTGACAGATTGGCCCTTAAGAGCTGCTTGGGCCTTGTTATGGGAAATACTCCAAAGTCTTTTAGGGAATGAAGCAACACAGTTCAGGCTTAAAGGCAATTTAACAGTCTTTAATGGTCTTCACTGGTGTTAACACAACAAAACAAAATAAACAAAACCCTTGCACCATAGCGCTGGCTATACAGTTCAAGCTATCTATCTTTGGGTAGCTACTCCACACCAACACATAAATAACACAATAGAAAACAAAATGAGTTCAGTTCCAAACACAGTGCCTTACTTGTGAGGTTCTGATTTCTCCCTCCACAGCTCCCTGCCTCTGTTTAGCTAGAGAGTAAGACACACCCCAGACTCCTGTTTTAACAGTCCTGATTAGCACAGGTGTAACATCTACCTGGCCTCTCAGGGCTTAACCAAAGAGCTGTGCAGGATTACCAGTGGAATGGAACAAACGGCCCACCCGCTTTCCATTTGTTCCAGACCCAGAGACCCTAAACTGTCTGCAAATTCAACCTGCATTTGTATCTACACACACACACATTTCTCTGGGCCTATTACTCCACCTTTCAGGGTAGACGCTGCACAGCAAATCGGGACTTATATATCTTCTCTCTATAACCAGACCAGATCTCCTGTCACAATGCCCTTTAAGGAGTCCAGCAGCTCGAAACAGGGACCACCATTGTCTTTTTTTTAAAAAGAGCTCTTGTCACTGCTGCCAGAATCTTGATCATGGAGTCTGTCTGCCATCTTCATCATCACTCAGATGACTTCTGAGTTCCACGCACGTTTGCACCTCTTTTTTAAAAAAAAATTATTATTATTATTATTATGGATTTATATAGCGCCAACAGCTTCCGTGGTGCTTAACAATTGCATAGTCATACATTACATACAGGGTAATACATGTTATACAAAGTCATACATATTACATACACAGGTAATACATAATATAAGTAAACAGAGTGATGAGTTTCTTACAGCAATACCATGATACAATAGGAGAGAGGACCCTGCCCAAAGAGCTTACAGTCTAGAGGAAATGGGGGTGAGACAGAAGGTTGCGGGAATCAGTAGGCTGTAAATAGATTGACAGTGGAGTGTAAAAGGCAGTTGGATCATATTGGGTAGTGTCTAGGCCAGGTTATATGCTTGTTTGAAAGGGTGGGTTTTAAGGTTACGTTTGAAGGTATTAAGGGATGGTGAGTGACTGACAGACTGAGGAAGGGAGTTCCAAAGCAGAGGGGCAGCACAAGCAACGTCCTGAATATGGGCATGGGAAAAGGTTACAAGGGTGGATGAGAGGAGTAGTGTGTTGCAGTAGTCTATCCGGGATATGATTAGGGCATGGACTAGGATTTTTGTAGCTTCATTCGAGAGAAAGGGTCGAATGCGGGAGATGTTTTTGAGTTGGAGCTGACAGGAATTGGCAAGCTATTGGACATGGCGTTTGAAGGAAAGATCGGAATCTAGCGTTATTCCCAGGCAGCGGACATGAGGAGATAGGGATATAGGTGTATTGTTAATATTAAAGGGTATGTCCACCTGTAAAAATAATTTTTAATATGCTGTTCCCCCATGTCCCCCAGCCCCAACCGCATAAATTTGAAATTCTAATTGAATACAACAGATATACCATGACCTGGATGAATGAGAACCTTCACAAGCATATTACTTTTGCAATTGATAAAAAAAGTCTCCTTACATAAAGCTGTGTGGCTGAACCTTATAACTTCCCCCCTCTGTCTCTCCCTGCACTATCAGCAGTGAATAGATTGTGCAGAGACAGGAAGAAAATGCTTTGTTTACATCAGGCATCACTGGGGTCAAGTGGGTGTGGCAGAAATCATGAATATGCATGTGATGATGCACATTGACTGACAGCCTGCACAGCACAGTAGCAGACACACCCCCAGGAGCTACACAGCTTCCAGAGGCTGCTGCAAAGGAACAGAGCTGATTTTTGGGGAAAAAAAGGAGGGGGGGGCAGGGCCGCATCTGTAATGAGGCTCACTGAGTCATGTGACTCAGGCGGCATCTGCCAAAGGCGGAAAATTAAAGCACTGTAAGCACAAACAAAAAAAATGTCATTGAACTAACCGCTCGCTGGCGGCTAAGGCAAACGCCGTGCACGACCCGGCGCAAGAAGGTCTGACTGGGAGACTGGGCCACTCACTGGTGACTGCCTGCCTTTACTGTGAACTCTCGGCTCTCGCACTGCGGTGCGAGTCTGCGACGCCGATGCGAGCTGCGACCGCGAGGCTATGGATGGTGGCTGATAGGCGGCCCAGGTTGAGTTGTGGTCAGGTCCTGTCAGGACAGTTACACACAGCACAGGCGCCGCACAACTTCTGGAGCTTGCGCGCCGGCGCCGGACTTCCCGCGCGGCAAAACTGTGGAGTGGAGGGAGGAGTGGCCAGCCTAGCACCTCACTCTGAGTCTGCACAGCACCTCACGCTGACACACTGACACTGTCTCAGTCTGTCTGTCACTGTGTGTGACAGTGTGAGACTGAGAGAAGAAGATAGATTTCACAGATCACAGTGTCAGACTGTGTGGAAACTGGTGGAGCCGAGCAGAACGACCGAGGCTGCAGTCGCAGACCACCACATTATGCTGCAACTGTACGTACTTTAAAAAAAAACTACTATTAACTAACTCTTACTGTCTATATGTGTGAGTGTCACAGGGCCACACCCCCAGCGTGGGGGGGGGGGGTGAGGTTGGGGGGCTGGCTGGGTATAGTGGCCTCAGCCCTCATGGCCTGTTGTAATGTAACCTCCCTGGGGTCTTTATCATGGGGGGGTGGCTGGATTCATTCATTGGCCTTTAAGCTCCCTGTCCCTGGGGACTGGGGTCTTATCATGGGGTGAGGGGGCCTGGCCTGGCTAGATCAGTGGCCAGTGGCCTGTAACCTCCCTGGGCCTGGGGTCATATCATGGGGGGCTGGACTCAGTGGCCTGGCTGTAACCTCCTCCCTGGGGGTCACCATCTTATCATGGGGGGGTGGCTGGATTCAGTGGCCTGTAACCTCCCTGGGGTCTTATCGTGGCCATGAGGGGTCTCCCTCCCTGGGTACTTTCATGGGGGGGGGCTGGCTGGATTCTGTGCGTGGGCAGCGTGGCCTATAACCTCCCTGGGGTCTTATCATGGGCCTATGAATGTATAGGGAGTCAGGGACTTAGGGAGACAATACAAGCTATTTGAGAAAGGAATGTAATACCTGTTTATAGGAATTGACATTATTGCTAATTGACTGACTGAGGAATTGTTTACATATGTGATAGGAAGCTCAAAATCTTAAAATGTTAGCCACGCCCAATGACAAAGCCACGCCCACAGGCAAAGCCACGCCCACTTTAATGCGGCGGCGCCGCGCGCGCCGCCCGAAGATGATCAAAGGCGGCATTCTAAAGTTTGGCTCAGGCAGCAAAACCCTAGAAGTGCCCCTGGGGGGGGGGGGGGGGTTGGGGAAGGTGAACTTTCATATAGGGGAAAAAAAATAACGTTGTCTATAGTGGAGATACCCTTTAATAGTAATAGACTATGGAAGGGAACAGATCGTGAGGGTGGGAAAAGGACAAGTTCAGTCTTGTCCATGTTGAGTTTTAGGAAATGGGAGGACATAAAGGCAGAGATGGCAGTCGGGGACCTGGGATGTCAGTGTAGGGAGGTCTGGGACAGAGATGTAAATTTCGGTATCATCCGCATACAGGTGATACTGGAATCCAAATGAGCTAATGAGTTGTCCAAGGCCATAGGTGTAGATGGAGAAAAGAAGATGAACGATTACTGAGCCTTGCTGGACCCCAACATAGAGGAGGCGAGGGGTGGAACTAATTCCAGAATGGAAAACACTAAAGGTCCTACCAGAGAGATAGGAGGATAGCCAAGAAAGTGCAAGTTTGGATACCCAAGGAGGCCAGGATCTAAAGAAGTAAAGGGTGATCAACGTATCAAACGCAGAGGACAGATCAAGAAGAAAGAGCAAAGAGTAGTGGCCTTTTTAAATTAATTTATTTATCCTCTTTATATAGGATTGCTGAAAGACCAAATCCAATTTTGATTGCTTAAGATTTCAATCCTAGCAAGATATTGACCAATCATATTTTCATATTATTTAATAAAATAAGAAAATATGATTGGTCAGTATCTGACCATATGATTGCTAGGATGGCAGTAGTGGGACCCCCCTTGACCCACTCTCTTCCCAGCAGCCCCTTGCACCTCACCATGCACAGTCTGTCTCACTATTTGTACTGGCGGCCATATTCTCTTTTTGGCTCAAAACTACTTAACACCAGCTGCATCACTGCTTTAAGTACAGTATAGCAGCAAAAACAATCACCTTTATAAAAATGGAGGAAATAACAATAGTTTGGCAGTGTTAATAAAATGGCGATGTTAGATTATACCTTTCAGAACTCGAAAAAAAAACAGGCTTCTTTTTTTAGACTCCTTTTGAGTTCAATGAAGATGAGATCTAACCTAATCTGGTGGTGAATCGAGTGATGGCCCAAGTTAATTGGGGATGAGATCTGACCTTTGTGCTTCCATCTGTTGGTGAATCGAGTGATTGCCTTAGTTAATTGAGGGTGAGGTGTGACTTAAGAGTCCTGCATTGGGTCGGGTACTCGTGGTTTACCTAAATTACAAGTCAGGTTCTGGTAAACCACAGTATGTTTAAATGGGTTGAGGGTCAGGTTCGCTTAGAAAGGTACGAGTCGGGACAGAAAGCAGGATGCGAGTCTGTTAAATTTTGAGTGCGGGTCAATGTGGGTGCGATTATGCTTGCAGGTCTGTTTAATTTTGGGTGTGGATTGGGGTTGTGGGTCTGGCAACATGCAGGTAGGTTCAGGTGCGATTATGGAACCCACCAACAGGAAACTGTTTTACGGTTCTGGGTCTAAAGAAATTAGCCCCACGCAGGACTCTAAGGCTAGGTACGCAAGGTAAGATATTTTCGACCGACCGATAGAGCCAATTGGCCGAAAATTTCTTACCATGTGTGCGGACACTGTTTACCCATCCTAATGTGAACTTTGACTGTCATATGTTGGTGAATCAAGGACTAGGATTCTCTAGTAAGCATACACATTATAAAGGAAAACAGTTTGTAAGTATTAGTCTTATGCTTTACCATTAATTAACAGGTTGTATTTTCTCTTTTAAAAGAGTTCAGGTGAAATATTTACCTAATTTATAGGCAAGGACCTGATGATTACAATTATAAATTACTTTTATTCAGGACCAAAGATATGAAATAATTAACATCTTGTTCTACATCAGTTACTTATTTACTGCCCCTCTCCTTGGCTTGGGGATTTGAATGTACTTTATTGGACAGGTCCTCTTTCACTCCCAGGGCACATTGGGCATGCCTGGTCTAGTTCACACTAGGTCCGTTTTTGGTGCGTTTTTGTAATTTTTAGAAATGCAAGGACACATAGAATTCAGTAGTATCTATTGTGACACACTGATTGTGTGCTTTTGCATTCTAGTCTGTAGCATTTAAAGACTCACTGCATGCTGCATTTCAGTCTGTTTTTTATATAAATATATATATAAGAAAATATATAAAATATTTTCACATTGTGAAAAAATGGACACAAACCCATGCAAAAAACGAAAAGAAATGCATGTTTCTGTCAGTTCTAGTGTGAACGAGCCCTGAGCTGGGGATTAGAAGTCCCCAATGGAATGATATGCATGAATAAGATATAAGAAAGATTTAAAATTTGATCATCACATCAATTAAATTTCTAATTCAGTTGTGCTACATTAATTAAATATCAAATTCACTGGGGATTTCTCCTCCCAATGTTCCTGCAACTAGAAGTCAACTGCAAAATGATTGGGCCAGCCAGTTACAGGAATGGAAAGCGGTAAGTCAACTAATGCATGAGCTGCATAACACTGAAAGTGCAGAAAAATATTGACATTCACACAGACTACACTTCCCAGTAGCCTCTAGAATCTAAGACTAACTTTGTTTTGCTGCTAAATTGAGGATCTCTTTTTCTAATTTTTTTTTTTAATTACAAAAAGTGGTATAAAGCAGAGAAGTCCTGAATTAAATAAAAATCAGTTAAAATATAACTGTTAAATTGTTTTAAAAAAAACTTAAAGGGGAACTGTGGTCTCCAAACAAGTTTAAAGGCCAGGTTCATACCTTTAAAATGAGCCATCAACCACCTCTCTGCGTGCTGCACAGCCCAAAATATGAAGAAATCACTGATCAGAAAGTTAGGGGGTGGGAGGTTCTGAATCTGCGGTCAGAAATACTGTTTCCTCCTCTAATCTGCGGTTGGCACATGCTCAGTGCATGACTGAAGGGTAGGAGGGGGTGGGGAGAACAGCACAGCCCACAGCACTGCTTTTTTAAATGCCTCCCACTTGCTGGCCCTTCCCAATCGTGGGCCCTGTGTCCCCTCCCCTTGCAGCCCCCTGTGGCCCCTCCCACTCACGGACTCTGTGGCTCTGCACACTCGCGAGTCCTGTGGCCCCCGAGTGGGAGGGGCCCCAGGGCCCTGGTGGGAGGGATCCCGTGGCCCAGGGGGAAGGGCCCTGGGAGGCTGCAAGGGAAAGGCCCAAGGGTCTGCAAGGGGAGGGGCCATGGGGGTCCACGAGGAGGAAACAGAAGAGGGTGGTTTCACATGGTTTCAGTGCAGGAAGAAGGAAGTGCAGGGGATCTGGTGATGCTGCAACCATATCACACATATAAATGTGTGAATACCTTCAAAACTATGTAAAATAAATAATGAAAGTAAATTGCAAAAATACTCAGGATAGCAATTCCTGTCAATTTACCTAAAGTCATTTTTGGACCACAGTTACCCTTTAAAATGTTAAATAGCACAACACAGATATGAACCCCGAACTTAAGTGAGCTAAACTGACCCCTTTGTTTATTTAAAGCCATATTGGCTATTATCTGCATCTGTGAAAATAATTTTTGTTGCAAATTACTTTTTATGTATGGAAAAAAAAACTTTCTAAAATAAGGAATATTTCTTTAAGCTATAAGTATCCCTTTACTTACCGTATATATATTAAAGGAATATTATTTAAGAAGTTTCTTGCAAGTATCTTTTGTGTTTCATAAATAAAGGTATACTTTAATTTGGGAGTGGCTAAAATGGTGGTATGCGGAGCTCACCGGATATACATGATAAACACTTTCAGGAACCTCCTTTGGAAATCCTGCACTTGCCCCTGTCCTAGATCTTTCGGTGGCTTTTGACACAGATGACCAAAACATATGGCTAAGCAAGCTACGAAATTCTGTGGGATTAATAGTATAGTATAGTATTTGAGGTTGAATAAAGAAATACATCCATCCAGTCCAACCCATCGAGCAATATCCTCATTTCCTGCCTAACTGTTGATCCAGAGGAAGGCAAAAAAAAACCCCACCAAATGTATGAAGGGGGAAAAAATTCCTTCCTGACTCCAAGTGGCAATCGGAAATTTCCCTGGATCAATAAAAAAACAGCAAAAACTTTGATCAATACCAGTAACATGCAACATTCCTTGTTTGCAGAAACTCATCCAGATTTTTTTTGAAATTGACCAATGGACCTGCCATAACAATGTCCACTGGAAGACCGTTCCATAGCTTTACCATTCTCACAGTGAAAAACCCTTTCCTTACACAATCCAAAGACTTAAAAAAAATCCTAACAATTGCTTTGGTTAATGGATGGACTGGGGAATAACATTTGTTGATGTTATGTTTTTATTGCATTTACTTGCTAATAATTGATATGATAAATCCCAATACTAGGTTATGCCATAAAGGAGTGTACAATGTGTAAAAAACTGCTAATCTAAAGCTGGGTACACACGGTACCGATAAAGCTCCAATACCGTCGGCTTTATCGGTACTGTGTGTACCTTACTTTTCTGAACGATCGCGTGACCGCCGAACAATGGGGTCGGCCAAATGCTCATTTGGAAAATAAGGAAAATTTCCCTCGGCCGTGGTAGACTAGCTATAGGGGTTGGCTGCGGATAAGGGAACAAAGAGTCCCGAGCATTCTCCCTATGTTGTGCACAGGGGGAGCGCTCGGGACTGTGTGTAGCCCGATCGTTTGAAAAATGACAGACAGGATCTTGCAAAGATCTTTCAGGTGTGTACCTAGCTTAATTTAATAACTAAACAAACACTAAGTATTGTTAAAACAAAGTTTATTTTACCTGTACTCAACAATGTAATTATGAATATATGCAATATTTTTTCATGACCTACATTCAATAAAGTTCCTCCACGGGAGGGAATTAAAAAAACAAAAACAAACACTTTCTGAACTTGAAAGCTTTTTTCTTCAAGTCTTAAGAGATGTCCACATGTCCTCCGACATCCTCTATTGGTGAACAATGCCCCAGATAGTTTATTGTATGGCCCGTTAATGTATTTATACACAGTAATTATATCCCTAAGCAAATGCCTTTTCTCCAGCGTACATAATTGTAACTTATCCAGTCTCTCTTCATATTCAAGCTCCCCCAATCCCTTTATTAATTTAGTTGCCCTTCTCTGAACCCTTTCCATTTCAAAGATGTCCTTTTTGTACACAGGATACCAAAATTGCACTGCATATGCCAAATGTGGCCTTAACAATGCTTTGTAAAGAGGGAGAATAACATTTCCTCCCTTTAATCCATACCTCTCTTTATACAAGACAATACCATGCTGGCTCTGGCTATTGCCGCCTGCACTGCTTCTACCTTTGAGTTTGTTATCCACCAAACTCCAAGATCCCTTTCCAATAGGGATTTACTTACACACAGCCATTTATAGTATAGCAGCACAAGTGTTTTTTAAGTCAAAATGCATCACCTTACATTTCTCAATATTGAATCTCATCGCCACTTAGCAGCCTATGTGACAATCTATCTAATCCACCTGCAACCGATTGCACATCCTCTGATGTTTTAAATGGTCCACAAAGTTTTGTGTCGTCATCAAACACAGAAACCTTGCTGACAATACCCACTTCCAAATAATTAAAGAGGAACTGTGGTCCAAAAATGACTTTAGGTAAATTGATAGAATTGGTCTTCTGAGAGTTTTTTGCAATTTATTTCCATTGTTGTGTTATTTTTACATAGTTTTGAAGATATTAACATTTTTGTGTGTGATATGGCAGCAGCATCACCAGGTCCCCTGCACTTCCCCCTAAGGACCAGAGGATGTATTTTATCCGGTCCAGGAGATTTATTAATATTAACCTTATTTAATTGTTTTTTTACCATATCCTCGGTTAACCAAAGTGCACTTGCATCTTTTATACCATTATTGCTACTATACTCTATGATATCTGTACTTGGATCTTCTATACTGTAGTGTATACAGAGGGAAACAAATATTTAAGACTGCTTTATCGCCATCGTCTGTAACCAACGTATCCCCATTAATTAATGGTGCCACATCATTCAGTCCTCATCTTCTTACTATTAATATACTTTAAAAAAAATTAAGCATAAAGTTACAGTTTTTATAATCTCTAAAGACCCTTTCTGTTCCCTCTGATTTAAAGGTTTTAAATGCTTTTTTCTTCCATTCCCCTCTTTACATCAGAATTCAGCCACATGGGCACAGATTTATTTTTTTTACATTTATTTCCCAAAGGTATAAATTTAGATGTGAAATAGCTTAAAATCCCCTTAAAGGGACAGTTCAGTGGAATTTTTTTTGTGTAATGCCTTCTTAGTTATTCTACATATTCTCTTCCAGTTTGAAAAATCATTTGAATTTATCCCCCTTGCTGTTCCCTGCTGTTGACATTAGTGAGCTGCCATTTCAGGTTCTAACGGTCCTTCTTCTTCCCAGGATGCACCACTACCTTGGAATGTTCCTAACAGTAATTTCTACTGATTGGCTGTTGGATGGGTCAAACATGCTCAGATCTCTACTGAGCAACTGAAACAACCCAGGCGCTGGGTCAAGGGCAATACCATAACTGTCTCTACTAGGGGTCCTGCAAACAGGAAGTCAGTATTTTGGTTGCATTTATTTATACACAGACAAAATGCTGAATTGGCAGATTAAGGTAATATGGAAAAATACTGCTCTTTTATCTGAAAGGTATATGTATTTGCACTGAACTTCCCCTTTAAACCCAGTCCAATTCTGTTCAGTACCATTTACTTGATAATACCTTATCCCAGTTGACATTCTGAAAAGCTGCATTTAACCTGGGGAAATTTGCTTTCCTGAAATTAAAAGTCTTTGTTAACCCCCACTTTTCTGTGTTGGCAGTTCCACTCCACCAATCAATGTCAGGGTAATTAAAGTCCCCCATAATAAGTACACTCCCCAAACTTGCAGCCCTTGCCAACTGCATATGAAGCTGACTCACTTCCTCCCTGCTAGCATTTGGCGGCTTATAGCAGACACGAACAATGAAATTACCCCCATTACTAATGACTTTGTCATTAGTAAATGGCAGAACACCGAGTATCCTTGGATACCACTGAAGAAGGGTGCCACAAGTCTCAATATTGTTGCCTTTATTGTTCAAAATATAAATTACCACCTAGCAAAGTTATCCAAAAATATGGCCTAACATATCATTGCTATGCAGATGACGCCTGGCTATATTTATCCTTTCTGGTGCATTAGACCTGCTTAAACGAAGAGTTAATGAGTTAACTGAAAATGTGAACTATTCCTTTAATGCCTTTATTAAAGTACGGGAGGTAAAGTACCTATGTCATACCATGCGTTCTTCAATCAATTTAACAGGATCTTGGAATCAAAGTGAGTAAATTTACCTTGCTTGCGATCCACCGCCGCCTGCAGTGACAGGTCCTGACCACTTGCAGGTCCTGACTTGCTTTAATTTAACTAAACTGCGCAAGAATGCTAATGTGTACTATAGTTAAAGTGAACAAGGAAGTGGCCAGGACCTGTCACTGCACCCGACGGTGGATTGCGAGCCCACCGCGAGACCTTCCGTAGTTTTCAGAGTGAAATCGGTGGAAGGACGCTGGTGCAAAGTTGGACCGTGTATGGCTAGGTGGCCATACATCTATGAGATTTTACTTACCCAACCGAGCGCTCATGCGATGTTCCTTCGATCCTGCCGGAACCGCTTTTCCCGATCTTACATTCGACCGACATGCGATCGCAAAATGAATGGGATTTTGCGATCACATGTCGGTCAAATATACGATTGGGAGAAGCGGTTCCGGCAGCATCGATGAACATCGCGTGAGCGCTCGGTCGGGTAAGTAAAATCTCATAGATGTATGGCCACCTTTAGGCAAAGCTCTTTTACCTCCCGTTCATCAATCAATGCATTAAAGGAATAGTTCACCTTTTTAGTGAACTATTCCTTTAAATGCATGCTTAAATCTAAGCCCCACTATACTGCTCCAAAAATCGTGTAGGTGATTCCATTTTGCATTTAAATTACCAAAAATGGTGATTGCATGGATTGTCAAATTAGAGAGCAGAGCAGATAGTGGAACATGGACAATGCAATTACCATGTAATCACAGTGTCCATTCAATGTGCAAAGCAGATGTGATATAAAAAATGAATTGCAATGAGCACATTTTGTGGATAGTGGAGCCTATCCCTTAGCCCATCTGCAAAATTGGATGTATAAAAACTGCCTAAAACTGAAAGCCAAATAAACTGAGGTTCTTGTTATTGGAGGTAAGCGCCTTTCAGAAAATTCTTTGTTAAAATTAAACCACTCATCCTTCCAGATTTGTTAACTTTAGTCCTTGCATTTATTACGGTTGGATTACTGCAACTTCCTTTATAGTCTACACAGTCCACAGAAGGACCTGCACCACTTACAATTAGTATAGAACACTGCTGCCAGACTTTTAACAAACCACCCTCATCATTGTCACACCACTCTAGTTCTTGAGTCTCTCCACTGATTAATGATAAAATGGAGAATCCTTTTCAACACTGACCTTTTAACATTTAGATCGCTTAAAGGGACTGTTCACCCCTCTTTCCAAAAACTGATATAATGTAGATAACCCCCCAAAACCTTTACTTCGTTTTATTTAAAAATTTAGAAATCAGCTTAGAAAACAGAGATATTATACTTACATGCTCCTCCTCGCTCCACTGCCGCGGGCACTTCCGGGTAAGGCAGTCAGGGTCGGCCATGACTGTGACGTCACGGCCAATCACTGACTGCCATTCCCGGAGCAGTCAAAATTTAGAAATCAGCTCCCACACAGAGTTATTATACTCACAAGCTCCTCGCTCCACCGCCGCTTCCGGGTTCTTCTCCCAGTCTCCACTGCGGCTGCTCTGTTCTTTTTGTGTTCTTGAGCAGCCGCAGTGGAGACTGGGAGAAGAACCCGGAAGCGGCGGTATAGCGAGGAGCTTGTGAGTATAATAACTCTGTGTGGGAGCTGATTTCTAAATTTTGACTAAAACGAAGTTAAGGTTTTGGGGGGGTTATCTACATTATATCAGTTTTTGGAAAGAGGGGTTGACAGTCCCTTTAACAACTCAGTCCCTGGGTACTTAAAATACTTGCTACTTCTCATAGTATCTTGCATAGCCTTAGGGCTAAACAAACAAATGCTGACTGACCGTTCGCCACTAGTGAGCAGTCGGCCCAGGATGAACTGCCCCTCTTTGTGCAACAGTTACTGGTCCCCTTTGTGCAGCAATTACTGGTCCCCTTTATTCAGCAGATACTGGGCCCCTTTATGCAGCAGTTACTGTTGCTCTTTGTGCAGCAGTTATTGCCCCCCATTATGCAACAGTTACTGGTCCCCTGTGTGCAGCAATTACTGGCCCTCTTTATTCAGCAGATACTGGGCCCCTTTATGCAGCAGTTACTGTCACTCTTTGTGCAGCAGTTACTGCCCACCATTATGCAGCAGTTACTGGTCCCCTTTATGGAGCGGTTACTGTTGCACCATTCATTACAGGAACTAAATATAGAAACTATTGGACCTCACAAATATATGACAAAATGGGAATCAGAAATTGGAACCCTTATTCCAGAATCAAATTGGACATAAATATGGTTGGCAGCCCGGGAAAAAGTGAATCTGTACACTATACAAAGTACACACTATACAAAATCTCTTTGAAATTATGCTCTACTAGTACCACAGTCCGCATTTACTAAAGACACTCTTTCCACAAGCAATTTATACTGGAGATGCTTATCTGCCATTGGCTCCCTATACCATTTATTGTGGACCTGCCCTCACATAAAACAATATTCTCCAACATGTTTTAAACCGGACCATACCATTTAATCCAATGGTCTCCCTGTTAAATGTACCAACCAAAACAAATGATATAGCTAAAAGACCCCCCAACATGGTACTACAGAGCCCCCTCTCTGTAAAAATAACCCCCAAATGTGAAACCCAAAGAGGAATCACAAAATGGGAAAAAAACAGATACAATTACAATGTACCCAGTGAGTGGAACCAAATAAGGTTAAGTAGATACATGGACTAAAATATGTATACAATTTATTACAAATAAAATAACAATGTATATATAAAGCTGGCCAGCACATGTAACACAAATACCTAAGATAAAAAGATAAATAAGTAAGTCTAGCGTAATTTAAAAATCTATAAAGAAGATTCAATAGTTCGTCGAGATTAATGGAAATCCATAGAGGTATCAGCCTCAGAGAAAAAATGGTGTGCGCACACCTAAAAAAGTATATATCGATCAGGTAGCAAACATGTAAAACAAACAGTACATCACCGATCCTGTGTTCTGATATAAAATCCAGGTATGGCTGCCGGAGGAGTTTTGGCAGCCATACCTGGATTTTTCTGAAGAGGGTGGACATGGATGGGGCCTCCTTTGTGTCTGGGACACATAGCAACTGCAGGGTTGGGGGAAGGGGGCATGGCAAAGGGACATCACGTATGTGACATCACCTAGGGGGTGAACAGAGTTAGTGACCTAGGGGGTAGATGGAGGCGGGGTTAGGGGCGTTCATGGATCATGGCAGTCAAACGGGGCCGCAACGGGGAGGAGGATAGAGAGTCCTTTCAGTCGCGGGAGTTTGGGGTGTTCCTTTTGGAGTGCGGGAGACCACCCCAGAATGTGGGAAACTCCTGCGAGTCTCGGGAGGGGTGAGATACCAGCTGTTCACAATCTTCATTAATTAGCAGAATCAATGATGTGAAAAGGATAGAATTCATAACAGCCCTAATGGAAAACAGAGTTCAACATTTCAACAAAAGTATGGACTTCATGGAACACAGGAATACCCAATGCAAACCCTGAACCAGAAGTGCCGGGGGCGTGTTGTTTCTTAGGGTAAATCCTCAATGAGATTAAACTTTCCACTGTTTTTTTTAAAGGGCATCTATAGTGGGAAAATGTTTTTTTTTTCTTTTCTGTTTTCTATAATTCCCCCCAACCCCCAGAGTACCTTTATTTTCTTCAGTTTCCTCCTCTGTCCCAAGATATATAAGTTAAAAGAAGTCAAGATTGCAATACACAACTCTTGCTTGTTACCTGTCAATCAAATCCCCTAATAGCATGCCGGTTGTCACGAACGCCAGTTCGCTGGGCACGTTATCTGACCAATCAATCGGGACAAACTGCCACCACTTTAAGTTATGGCCTTAAAGACGCCCCCCCAAAACACTCTTGACTCTCACTGACTATGCACACCCCTGTCCTGGCAGCTAAATGGTTAACACTACACTATTTACTCCAGTAACTAACTAATTAATTAGCATCAGTTCTTCACAAGCAGTCACAGAGTTAATTAGCATTTACACTGCAAAACATTCCATTCAACCACATACAAACTTATTAGAGGCTAACTGAGTTCTTTTTAGAGCATCAAAGACAAAACTTATTAAATTTTAGATTTAATATTCCAAAAGGTGGACAGTGCATATAATAGAAAAATAAAATAAAATGGTGTTACATACAAAATGACATACAATAGGTACAACAGCTATATAAAATAAAAAGGATAAATATATTCACAGACCCTACTCACTAAAAGAAGTCCTGTGTCCTGGGGCTGGAAGAAACATCGGGTCCATACACATAGTTTTAGAATGTCCCCTTAGTATGAACACAGTTATAGGGACTACAAGGATTTTTAAGCCCCTTGTTGAACCACCCCCCTCATGGGCTATGCATGAGGTGGGAGTGTCTAGGAATGTCCAGACTTACGACTAGACAAAAGCATTCATTCCCCCTCAGTTAGGCAGATTCCATATAAATGTAGATATGTACATTGTACTGGGATATAGACCACATATTCCTCTCCTGTATTAATAATCAATTCCTCCAATACCACACATGACCTGTGTGTAACACATATTTCCCAACATATAAGTAACTCGCCTTGGCAAGGGAATAAGGTCTCCATGTTGGGTATCATTATAATGGGCCTACCCTCCCGGTCACAAATATAATATTGGTTTCTTTCTTACATATTCTAATACCGAAATACATTTATTTTACATGTATGGCTGTCCTTAAAATGACCTCTTAAGGTACCCACCAGACCCCTATCTGAAGAGAATTCCAGATACACGGTTCAGCCCCACATTGTCTAGAAAAGAAGATCTGGTTTCATGCTTCACTAATCATAATATAAACAATAGGACTGTTCCAGGGTGGAATGGCATTTTTATTGGTCCTATGCAAGAACTAATACCAATAGTTAACCCATTCTTGCCAAGTCACTACACACTTTCCCGACACCAGTAAACAAGTTTTACAGCAAGTCTCCCAATGACTCATTCCTGCTCACTAAAATTCTTGGTAAATACTGGGTTAAAAACAGATGTAAAGGGAAGGAGAATGAAGCAGCTTTCACCAATTTATTTCCTGTCAAAGGGAGATCAGGCTGCAGTCATAAGGCAGGATTCAAGCCTCTCCTAACTCACTCTCCCACTCCTTATGTTGCAAGTATCTCCAGAACAACAAAGACATTTGCACACTACAGGCTTACATACGGGGGTTTTTTGTTGTTATTATTTACAACAATAACAGCTTGTTTCACAGGCTTGGTTCACAGCTGGACTATATGAACGGGGGAATGATCAAAGAGGGTAGGGGGAGTGTGGAGGTCTGCAGTTAATACATACATAAACGCGACTATCTGCAAACACAGAGCCACAGAGGAAGGTGGGAATAAGGCAGCATACACTAACCTTTTTTTATGTCTGGCTTGGAGCAATGTATAAATACATAGTAACATAGTAATTAAGGTTGAATAAAGACATACGTCCATCAAGTCCAACCTATTCACCCCCCTTTTTTTTTTTTTTTAACCCTACCTAACAGTTGATCCAGAGGAAGGCAAAAAAACCCAGCTAAAAAGGGGGAAAAAATTCCTTCCTGACTCCAAACGGCAATCGGAAAGTATCCCTGGATCAACCAGATCTATATGCATTAATACCAGTAATTCTCAATATTTTTTAGTTTTAGAAACTTATCCAGGCCTTTTTTAAAGCTATTCAATGAACTTGCCATTACCACATCTGCTGGAAGACAGTTCCACAGTTTCACCGTTCTCACTGTAAAGAAACCTTTCCTAACCTGAAGATGAAACTTCTTTTCTTTCAACCTTAAAGGGTGTCCACGTATCCTCTGATATGGCCTGTTAGTAAACAATGCACCAGAGAGCTCATTGTATGGGCCATTAATATATTTGTATAAGGTTATCATGTCCCCACGCAAACGTCGCTTCTCCAATGTAAACAGCCCTAACTTGTCTAATCTGCCTGCATATTCAAGCCCCTCCATTCCCCTTACTAATTTAGTTGCCCTTCTCTGAACTGCCTCAATTTCCAAGATGTCCCTTTTGTATATGGGATTCCAAAACTGCACCGCATATTCCAAATGAGGCCTTACCAGTGCCTTGTAAAGAGGGAGAATAATATTTTTCTCTCTTGAATCTATTCCCCTTTTTATACAAGACAATATCTTGCTAGCTCTAGCCGTGGCTACCTGGCATTGTTTGCTATAGCTAAGTCTGTTATCTACCAGAACCCCCAAATCTTTTCCCATTACAGATACACTTAACACAGAGTTATTTATGGTGTAGGTAGCACAGGGATTATTAAATCTCAAATGCATGACCTTACATTTATCAACATTGAATCTCATCTGCCATTCTACTGCCCATTTTGATAATCTATCTAGGTCTGCTTGCAGCACTTGCACATCATTGGAAGTTTCCAAAGCTCTGCATAGTTTAGTGTCATCAGCAAACACTGTGACCTTGCTCTCAATGCCCCCTTCTAAGTCATTTATAAACAGATTAAACAGAAGCGGCCCCAGTACAGAACCCTGAGGCACTCTGCTTAGAACTTTAGCCCACATAGATGTAGCTCCATTAACCACCACTCTCTGTTTGCGGTCCAATAACCAGTTCTCTATCCATGAACAAATGTTTTCTTCAAGGCCAACAGTCCTCAGTTTATACATTAGTTCCCTATGTGGCACAGTATCAAAAGCTTTTGCAAAATCCAAATATACCACATCCACTGCTGTGCCTGAATCTAACTTCTTACTCACTTCTTCATAAAAACCATTACATTTGTCTGGCATATCTATTTCTCAGAAATCCATGCTGACTACTACTAATAGATGATCTCTGGAGACAAAGTCAAGGATATGATCCCTTAACAAAGTTTCCATCACTTTCCCTACCACTGATGTTAGGCTTACAAGTCTATGTTTCCAGGCGTGAACGACTACCTTTTTTGAATATTGGTATTACATTGGCTTTTTTCCCAATCCAGCGGCACATCCCCAGACAAAAGCGAATCTGAAAAGATGAGAAACAGTGGTCTAGATAGAACTGAACTAAGCTCTTTTAAAAACCGAGGATGCAGTCCATCTGGTCCTGGCGCTTTATTGATATTAAAGGGTATCTCCACTCGTTTTTTGAAGTTTTTGGAATCCAGTTCTATTGAAGAACGGGAGGTAAAGGAGCTGTGCCTTACCTTCCGTTCTTCAATAGAACACACAGGAGCCAGAGAGAAGTAAGAACTTACCCGCCCTCGCTCGCTCCCCCGGCGATTGGTCTGACAGGTCCCGACGGACCTTGTCTTCTATGCGCATGCGCGATCTGTGCGCATGCGCGATCTATGCGCAAAGAAGACAAGGTCCGCTCGCTCCCCGGCGCTTGGTCTGACAGGTCCCGACAGACCTTGTCTTCTATGCGCATAGATCCGCAGCGCATAGAACCGCATGCGCATAGAAGACAAGGTCCGTCGGGACCTGTCAGACCAATCGCCGGGGAGCGAGCGAGCGGGTAGTTCTTACCTTCTCTCCTGGCTCTTGTGTGTTCTATTGAAGAACGGAAGTTAAGGCACAGCTCCTTTACCTCCAGTTCTTCAATAGAACTGGATTCCAAAAACTTCAAAAAACGAGTGGAGATACCCTTTAACTTTGTCTAATTGTTTCCATACCATATTCTCTGTTAGCCAATGCGAATACTCTTCATTTCTTCCCTGCATATTATTACAATCCCTACTGTAAGGATAAGGATTCTCAACAGTAAAAACTGATGTAAAAAAACGGTTTAGCGAGATTACCTTTTTCGTCAATCCTCTACAACCACCTCAGCCCCATTATTTAATGGTCCCACATTCTCAGTCCTCATCTTTTTACCATTTATATACTTAAAAAACATTTTGGGGTTGGACTTGCTTTGTTCGGCAATCCGTATTTCATTTTCTATTTTAGCTAGTTTAATTGCTTTCTTGCACTCTTTATTACAGCTTTTGTACTCCCTGTAAGCCTGTTATGTGTCTTCTGTTTTCAAAATCTTAAAAGCCTTTTTCTTTTTTTCCATTTCCCTTTTTACCTGAGCATTAAGCCATGCAGGAGTGGACCTCATTTTTTTACACTTGTTACCTAAAGGTACAGATTTAGAAATGTAATAGTTTAATATCCCTTTAAAAGTGGTCCACATCTGCTCAGTATCTTTACCTAGAAACAGTTCCCCCCAGTCTATAAGCAGGAGCGATTCCTTTAACAGCATAAAATTAGCTTTCCTAAAGCTAAAAGTTTTTGTTAAGCCAGTGCACTTTAGTTTTTTGCAACCTATATTAAATGACACTATATCATGGTCACTATTCCCTAAGCTTCCCATTACCCTCATCTCCAAAATGAGCTCAGGGTTATTAGATATCACCAGATCCAATAACGCATTCTGTCTAGTAGGAACTTCTACCATCTGTGAAAGAAAATGCTCATGTAGGAAATTTAAGAACTTTATACCTTTTGAGGTGCTGGCAGTTCCCTTACTCCAATCTATGTCAGGGTAGTTAAAATCCCCCATAACCAGAACATGCCCCATACCAGCAGCCTTCGCCAACTGCATATGGAGATTCATTTCCACCTCTTCCCGCATTTGGCGGCTTATAACATACTCCAACAATTAATTTACCTACCTTCTTGCTTCCTGTACACAGTTCCACCCATATTGTTTCTGCCGTATCGTTTACTCCCCCATCTATTCCATCTTTTAAATTTGGCTTCAATTCCTGTTTAACATACATACATACTCCTCCTCCTTTCTTATTAACTCTGTCATGTCTAAATAAGGAGTATCCTTCAATATTTACTGTCCAGTCGTGTGAATCATTAAGCCATGATTCTGCTATACCAATTACATCATACCTTTCCTTTAATGCTATTATTTCAAGTTCGCCGGTTTTTCCAGCCAGACTCCTTGCATTTGTAAACATACATTTTAGATTATCAATTGATTTACTTCCATACATGGTCGTACATGCCTCCTTATCCTCTATGTTCCCCCCTCCCCCTTCTCCTCCCTCCGTTGTGTTAATAGCCCCCTGATCCCTAACTTCTCTATCTACCCCTGTGTATTTCAACGTACCCTCCCCCCCATACCTAGTTTAAAATCTCCTCCAACCCCCTAGCCATCTTCTCCCCCAAAACAGCTGCACCATCACCATTGAGGTGCAATCCGTCTCTACTAAAGAGCCTGTAGCCAACAGAAAAATCAGCCCAGTTCTCTAAAAACCCAAACCCCATCTCCTTACACCACTCTCTTAGCCCCGCATTTATACTCCTGAGCTCCCGTTGTCTCCCTAGCGTAGCACGTGGCTGCGGTAGTATTTCTGAAATCACTACCCTTGAGGTCCTTGCTTTTAACTTGGTCCCTAATTCTTGGAAATCATTTTTAAGGACCTCACCTCCACCTCTAACTTTGTCATTGGCACCAATGTGAACCAAGACCGCCGGGTCACTCCCAGCCCCACCCAATAATCTGTTTACACGATCCACCACATGTCAAACCCTAGCACCAGGCAGACAACACACTGTTCGGCATGTAAATCTCACTATAGATGCCCTTTAATTATAAAGAGGAGAGCACAACAATCCCAGAGTTTATTGGAGGAGAGCAAGTGAGAGAAACAATGGTTATGTGAGTCTGTCACACTCATCCAAAGATAAGCTTGGGGATCATGAGCACTCTTGCTGTATGCATTGAAATGAGTGAGTACTAGAGAGTGTACTAACTAAAAAAAGATGTTTCAGTAATTGTTTTCTTATGTAGCTGACTTTAATTTTTTGGCGCGTTGGTATACCTCTCTGAAATTATTTGTTTTACAGGGTGGGATGTTAAAAAGAAGCCTGTAGTGTTTCCTTTAAAATGAGCCGTGAGTCTGCACAGAATTCAAAAATAATTGACAGTTGACTTTTCCAGTAATACAATTTCTCAAAATTCTTACACAGATATGTGATCCAGATAGGTAGGGCTTTTATTTAACCTTGTACAAAGACCACCATTGCCCTTTAAAACTACATTTACGAGGGTGGTACCTTCCTTCTGCTTGTGTTGTGAATGGCAGCTCTGTTTTATTAATAAATGCTATGGCCACTTACCCCATTTTATTTGATTAGTGTCCCCTATAAGGGCAAGTCCAGTCCTCAAATGAAAAACTGAATATAGGTTAATCACTCCCAAATTGCAAGTGAACAAGCTGAAAGGTAAAAGTGTAACTTAAAGGACAACTCCACCCTCATAATATCTTTTAAAGAATGGCCTCTTTAAAGGGCATGTCCACTCCCAAAACTTAAATTTAACCCACTTCTGGCCCCACAGTACAGTTTAAAGTAAATCCTTACCTTAAATTCCTGCTCCTTATGTTTCTCCTGTAATCCATGTCCAAAGTCCAGGAAACTGAAGAGTAGTGGCTGTCTTCCTGTCCAAACGTCTCTGCCTCTTGTGTTACCTCCAGGAGGGATGGTGATGTGCAGAGGAGCCCTCCCCCTTCCGATCCCTCTCTGTAAACTATTCACCTAGCATAAAAACCTTAATCCATATTGTAGGGCATACCCTCTCACCCCTAAGCACTAAGTTAGAACTTTAAAAATAGACTCCAAACTCTACTTACAGCTCCTGGTTCCAGCATCTTTGCTATTGCTGGCAGCCGCGGCTGTGATTGGGTGCCTCTCAGCCAATCACAGCCGCGACTGCCGGTCTGGCCCCCTGCTTGCAGATCCGGCTTGCAGGGGAGCCAGACCAGAACGACACTGGAACCAGGAGCTGTAAGTTGAGTTTGCAATCGATTTTTGAAGTTCTAAGAGGCAGACAAGGGATTAGCATTCAGTCAATGACTGTGATGTCAGCTGTCAAATCCATAACTGACAGTTGCCAGGAAGCAGAAACAGGGGAAAGAACACATTGTGCAGGATTTCAGGTGAGACTTATATATTTCAGATTTCAAACAATTATAGTTAAATGTTTTGGGGGTTGATTTACCTATATATCATTTTTATTTGAGGGCTGGACTTGCCCTTTAAAATGCTGCACAATATCCTGTTGTCTGATTCTGCTTCCTGGTTCTTCTAGTTAGCAACTGTCAGTCACGCATGCGACAGTTGACATCACAGCCAATAACTGAATACTAATCCCCTAGCTGCCTCCTCTAATCATGCTCAAGCTCATAACCAGCTCACTACATTTCTGATGGGGGCATAAAAAAACATAGCTGTTAACACACACTACCCCTTTAAGATGGCCATAGACGGATCAATAATATTATTGGCCAATTGTATCAATCGGCTGAAAATTTTGCACTCAGCAGTATTTTACATAGATATGTGATCCAGATAGGTAGGGCTTTTATTTAACCTTGTACAAAGACCACCATTGCCCTTTAAAACTACATTTACGAGGGTGGTACCTTCCCTCTGCTTGTGTTGTGGATGGCAGCTCTGTTTTATTAATAAATGCTGTGGCCAGTTACCCCATTTTATGTGATTAGTGTCCCCTATAAGGGCAAGTCCAGCCCTCAAATGAAAATCTGAATATAGATTAATCACTCCCAAATTGCAAGTGAAAAAGCTGAAAGGTAAAAGTGTAACTTAAAGGACAACTCCACCCTCATAATATCAGAAAGAATGGCCTCTTTAAAGGGCATGTCCTCTCCCAAAACTTAAATTTAACCCACTACTGGCCCCCACAGTACAGCCTCAAAATGAAAACTTACATACAGGGCAAGTCCAGCCCCAAAATGAAAACTTACATACAGGTAAATCACCCCCCAAAACCCTAAACGGTAATAGTTTGAAATCTGAAATATATAAGTCTAACCTGAAATCCTGCACAATTTCCTGTTTCCCGTTTCTGCTTCCTGGTTCCTTCCAGTTAGCAACTGTCAGTTATGGTTTGCCAGTCTTAAACTCCCAGCTGCCTCTTCTGAGTATGCTCAGACTCAGTACCAGGCTACTAAATTGCTCAGTTTCCCTGAGGCATCCAAAAGCATAGCAGGCATACAGTAATGAATTCATAGGACAAAGTATGATATATCAACATATTTTAAAGGGGCCATTCTTTCTAAAAGATGTTACTTTAATGGTGGAGTTGTCCTTTAAATTCCTGCTCCTTATGTTTCTCCTGTAATCCATGTCCAAAGTCCAGGAAACTGAAGAGTAGAGGCTGTCTTCCTGTCCAAATGTCTCTGCCTCTTGTGTTGCCTCCGGGAGGGATGGTGACATGTGCAGAGGAGCCCTCCCCCTTCCGATCCCTCTCTGTAAACTATTCACCTAGTGTAAAAACCTTAATCCATATTGTAGGGCATACCCTCTCACCGCTAACCACTAAGTTAGAAATTTAAAATAGATTCCAAACTCTACTTACAGGCTCCAAAAGAGGCTCTTACTCCCCCTCCAGCCATGGGGCCTAGATATTTCCTCTGGGCTGATTTCAAGGCATCCAGAGACTGTAACCCATTCACCTGTACTCTCAAGCCAGGGATGCCGCTCACCCACCAGACAGGGGAAGGGTCCTGGGGAGTCTCGCTCTTCTCTTGGCTGGGCTGGGGGGATCCTGGGCGGCTGCTATTTTCCCCCAGCTATCTTGGATGTCCCGATGAGCCCCCCGATCTTCACAGGTCATTTCTTTCCTTTGTCATTGTACACTGGAACATGTTTAAAAGCCTGCCAGTTGAGTGAAGCAGAAGAAAAGGTCTATGACACCTGGTTTTCCCAGTTGGTCTCCCATCCAAGTTCTGACCAGGCCTGACCCTGCGTAGCTTCCAGGGCCAGACGGGATCAGGTGCATTTGGGCTGGTGTGGCCAAGGGCCATTGGCCTTTCCCTCTGAGCTGATTTTAAGGCAGCCAGAGACTTTCACCCACTCCCCGGTAAACTCAAGCCAGGGACTCCGCTCACCCACCAGCCTATGGCAATGAGGCTCCTCTACCCTCCAGCCAAAAGAGGCTCTTACTCCCCCTCCAGCCATAGGGCCTAGATATTTCCTCTGGACTGATTTCAAGGTATCCAGAGACTGTAACCCATTCACCTGTACTTTCAAGCCAGGGATGCCGTTCACCCACCAGACAGGGGTAAGGTCCTGGGGAGTCTCCCTCTTCTCTCGGCTGGGCTGGGGGGATCCTGGGTGGTTGCTGTTGGCCCCCAGCCATCTTGAATGTCCCGATGAGCCCCCGATCTTCACAGGCCTTTCTTTTCCTTCGTCATTGTACGCTGGAACCTGTTTAAAAGCATGTCAGTTAAGCGAAGCAGAAGAAAAGGTCTATGAAACCTGGTATTCCCTGTTGGTCTCCCATCCAAGTAGTGACCAGGCCTGAACCTGCTTAGCTTCCAATGCCAGACAGGATCAGGTGCATTTGGGCTGGTGTGGCCAAGGGCTATTGGTTTTTCCCTCTGAGCTGATTTTAAGGCAGCCAGAGACTTTCACTCACTCCCCCGTACACTTAAGCCAGCGACGCCGCTCACCCACCAGCCAGTGGCAATGGGGCTCCTCTACCCTCCAGCCAAAAGAGGCTGTTACTCCCCCTCCAGCCATGGGGCCTAGATATTTCCTCTGGGCTGATTTCAAGGCATCCAGAGACTGTAACCCATTCACCTGTACTCTCAAGCCAGGGATGCCGCTCACCCACCAGACAGGGGCAAGGTCCTGGGGAGTCTCCCTCTTCTTTCGGCTGGGCTGGGGGATCCTGGGCAGCTGCTGTTGGCCCCCAGCCATCTTGGATGTCCCGATGAGCCCCCGATCTTCACAAGCCATTCCTTTCCTTCGTCATTGTACTCTGGAAACTGTTTAAAAGCCTGACAGTTGAGCGAAGCAGAAAAAAAGGTCTATGACACCTGGTATTCCCAGTTGGTCTCCCATCTAAGTACTGACCAGGCCTGAACCTGCGTAGCTTCCAATATCAGACAGGATCAGGTGCATTTGGGCTGGTGTGGCCAAGGGCCATAGGCCTTTCCCTCTGAGCTGATGTTAAGGCAGCGAGAGACATTCACCCACTCCCCGGTACACTCAAGCCAGGGATGCTGCTCACCCACAAGCCAGTGGCAATGGGGCTCCTCTACCCTCCAGCCAAAAGAGGCTCTTACACCCCCTCCAGCCATGGGGCCTAGATATTTCCTCTGGGCTGATTTCCCAGGCATCCGGAGACTGTAACCCACTCCCCGGTACTCTCTAGCCAGGAATGATGCTCACACACCAGGCAGGGGCAAGGTCCTGGGGAGTCTCCCTCTTCTCTCGGCTGGGCTGGGGGGATTTTGGGCGGCTGCTGTTGGCCCCCAGCCATCTTGGATGTCCCGATGAGCCCCCCGATCTTCACTGGCCATTGCTTTCCTTTGTCATTGTACGCTGGAACCTGTTTAAAAGCCTGCCAGTTGAGCGAAGCAGAAGAAAAGGTCTATGACACCTGGTTTTCCCAGTTGGTCTACCTTCCAAGTACTGACCAGGCCCGAACCTGCTTGGCTTCCAATGCCAGACAGTATCGGGTGCATTTGGGCTGGTGAGGCCAGGGGCCATAGGCCTTTCCATCTGAGCTGATTTAAAGGCAGCCAGAGACTTTCACCCACTCCCTGGTACACTCAACCAGGGACGCCGCTCGCCCACCAGCCAGTGGCAATGGGGATCGTCTACCCTCCAGCCAAAAGAGGCTCTTACTCCCCCTCCAGCCATGGGGCCTAGATATTTCCTCTGGGCTGATTTCAAGGGATCCAGAGACTGTAACCCATACACCTGTACTTTCATGCCAGGGATGCCGTTCACCCACCAGACAGGGGTAAGGTCCTGGGGAGTCTCCCTCTTCTCTCGGCTGGGCGAAAAGGTCTATGACACCAGGTATTCCTAGTTGGTCTCCCATCCAAGTACTGACCAGGCCTGAACCTGCTTAGCTTCCAATGTCAGACAGGATCAGATGCATTTGGGCTGGTGAGGCCAGGGGCCATAGGCCTTTCCCTCTGAGCTGATTTTAAGGCAGCCAGAGACTTTCACCCACTCCCCGGTACACTCAACCAGGGACTCCGCTCACCCACCAGACAGTGGCAATGGGGATCCTCTACCCTCCAGCCAAAAAAGGCTGTGACTCCCCCTCCAGCCATGGGGCCTAGATATTTCCTCTGGGCTGATTTCAAGGCATCCAGAGACTGTAACCCATTCACCTGTACTTTCATGCCCGGGATGCCGTTCACCCACCAGACAGGGGTAAGGTCCTGGGGAGTCTCCCTCTTCTCTTGGCTGGGCTGATCCTGGGTGGCTGCTGTTGGCCCCCAGCCATCTTGGATGTCCCGATGAGACCCCCGATATTCACAGGCCATTCCTTTCCTTTGTCATTGTACGCTGGAACCTGTTTAAAAGCCTGCCAGTTGAGTGAAGCAGAGGAAAAGGTCTATGACACCTGGTATTCCCAGTTGGTCTCCCATCCAAGTACTGACCAGGCCTGAACCTGCTTGGCTTCCAATGTCAGACAGGATCGGATGCATTTGGGCTGGTGAGGCCAGGGGCCATAGGCCTTTTCCTCTGAGCTGATTTTAAGGTAGCCAGAGACTTTCACCCACTCCCCGGTACACTCAACAAGGGACGCCGCTCACCCACCAGCCAGTGGCAATGGGGATCCTCTCCAGCCAAAAGAGGCTGTTACTCCCCCTCCAGCCATGGGGCCTAGATATTTCCTGGGCTGATTTCAAGGCATCCAGAGACTGTAACCCATTCACCTGTACTTTCATGCAGGGGATGCCGTTCACCCACCAGACAGGGATAAGGTCCTGGGGAGTCTCCCTCTTCTCTCGGCTGGGCTGGGGGGATTCTGGTTGGCTGCTGTTTACCCCCAGCCATCTTGGATGATCCGATGAGACCCCTGATCTTCACAGGCCATTCCTTTCCTTCGTCATTGTACGCTGGAACCTGTTTAAAAGCCTGCCAGTTGAGTGAAGCAGAAGAAAAGGTCTATGGCACCCAGTATTCCCAGTTGGTCTCCCATCCAAGTACTGACCAGGCCTGAACCTGCTTGGCTTCCAATGTCAGCCATGATCAGGTGCATTTGGGCTGGTGTGGCCAGGGGCCATAGGCCTTTCCCTCTGAGCTTATTTTAAGGCAACCAGAGACTTTCACCCACTCCCCGGTACACTCAACCAGGGACGCCGCTCACCCACCAGCCAGTGGCAATGGGGATCCTCTACCCTCCAGCCAAAAGAGGCTCTTACTCCCCCTCCAGCCATGGGGCCTAGATATTTCCTCTGGGATGATTTCAAGGCATCCAGAGACTGTAACCCATTCACCTGTACTTTCATGCCAGGGATGCCGTTCACCCACCAGACAGGGGTAAGGTCCTGGGGAGTCTCCCTCTTCTTTCGGCTGGGCTGGGGGGATCCTGCTTGGCTGCTGTTGGCCCCCAGCCATCTTGGATGTCCCGATGAGACCCCCGATCTTCACAGGCCATTCCTTTCCTTCGTCATTGTACGCTGGAACCTGTTAAAAAGCCTGCCAGTTGAGTGAAGCAGAAGAAAAGGTCTATGACACCTGGTATTCCCAGTTGGTCTCCCATCCAAGTACTGACCTGGCCTGAACCTGTTTAGCTTCCAATGTCAGACAGGATCAGGTGCATTTGGGCTGGTGTGGCCAGGGCTATAGGCCTTGCCCTCTGAGCTGATTTTAAGGCAGCCAGAGACTTTCACCCACTCCCCGGTACACTCAACCAGGGACGCTGCTCACCCACCAGCCAGTGGCAATGGGGATCCTCTACCCTCCAGCCAAAAGAGGCTCTTAATCCCCCTCCAGCCATGGGTCCTAGATATTTCCTCTGGGCTGATTTCAAGGCATCCAGAGACTGTAACCCATTCACCTGTACTTTCATGCCAGGGATGCCGTTCACCCACCGGACAGGGGTAATGTCCTGGGGGGTCTCCCTCTTCTCTCGGCTGGGCTGGGGGGATCCTGGGTGGCTGCTGTTGGCCCCCAGCCATCTTGGTTGTCCCGATGAGACCCCCGATCTTCACAGGCCATTCATTTCCTTCGTCATTGTACGCTGGAACCTGTTTAAAAGCCTGCCAGTTGAGTGAAGCAGAAGAAAAGGTCTATGACACCTGGTATTCCCAGTTGGTTTCCCATCCAAGTACTGGCCAGGCCTGAACCTGCTTAGCTTCCAATGTCAGACAAGATCGGGTGCATTTGGGCTGGTGTGGCCAGGGGCCATAGGCCTTTCCCTCTGAGCTGATTTTAAGGCAACCAGAGACTTTCACCCACTCCCCGGTACACTCAACCAGGGACGTCGCTCATCCACCAGCCAGTGGCAATGGGGATCCTCTACCCTCCAGCCAAAAGAGGCTCTTACTCCCCCTCCAGCCATGGGGCCTAGATATTTCCTCTGGGCTGATTTCAAGGCATCCAGAGACTGTAACCCATTCACCTGTACTTTCATGCCAGAGATGCTGTTTACCCACCAGGCAGGGGTAAGGTCCTGGGGAGTCTCCCTCTTCTCTCAGCTGGGCTGGGGGGATCCTGGGCGGCTGCTGTTTGCCCCCAGCCATCTTGGATGTCCCGATGAGCCCCCCGATCTTCACATGCATTCCTTTTCTTTGTCATTGAATGCTAGAACCTGTTTGAAAGCCTGCCAGTTGAGTGAAGCAGAAGAAAAGGACTATGACACCTGGTATTCCCAGTTGGTCTCCCATCCAGGTACTGACCAGGCCTGAACATGCTTAGCTTCCAATGTCAGACAGGATCAGGTGCATTTGGGCTGGTGTGGCCAGGGGCCATAGGCCTCTCCCTCTGAGCTGATTTTAAGGCAACCAGAGACTTTCACCCACTGCCCGGTACACTCAACCAGGGACGCCGCTCACCCACCAGCCAGTGGCAATGGGGATCCTCTACCCTCCAGCCAAAAGAGGCTGTTATTCCCCCTCCAGCCATGGGGCCTAGATATTTCCTCTGGGCTGATTTCAAGGCATCCAGAGACTGTAACCCATTCACCTGTACTTTCATGCCAGGGATGCCGTTCACCCACCAGACAGGGGTAGGGTCCTGGGGAGTCTCCCTCTTCTCTCGGCTGGGCTGGGAGGATCCTGGGTGGCTGCTGTTGGCCCCCAGCCATCTTGGATGTCCCGATGAGACCCCCGATCTTCACAGGCCATTCCCACAAAGGCTTTTACTCCTCACTACTCCCCCTCCAGCCATGGGCCTAGATATTTCCTCTGGCGGATTTCAAGGCATCCAGAGACTGTAACCCATTCACCTGTACTTTCATGCCAGGGATGCCGTTCACCCACCAGACGGGTAAGGTCCTGGGAGTCTCCTCTTCTCTCGGCTGGGCTGGGGGATCCTGGGTGGCTGCTGTTGGCCCCCAGCCATCTTGGATGTCCCGATGAGACCCCCGTCTCACAGGCCATTCCTTCTCTTGTCATTGTACGCTGGACCTGTTTAAAAGCCTGCCAGTTGAGTGAAGCAGAAGAAAGGTCTATGACACCTGGTATTCCCAGTTGTTCTCCCATCCAAGTATGACCAGGCCTGAACCTGCTTAGCCCAATGTCAGACAGGATCAGATGCATTTGGGCTGGTGGCCAGGGCCATAGGCCTTTCCCTCTGACTGATTTTAAGCAGCCAGAGACTTTCACCCACTCCCCGTACACTCAACCAGGGACGCCGCTCGCCCACCAGCCAGTGGCAATGGGGTCCTCTACCCTCCAGCCAAAAGAGGCTGTTACTCCCCCTCCAGCCATGGGGCCTAGATATTTCCTCTGGCGGATTTCAAGGCATCCGAGACTGTAACCCATCACCTGTACTTTCATGCCAGGGATGCCGTTCACCCACAGACAGGGGTAAGGTCCTGGGGGGTCTCCCTCTTCTCTCGCTGGGCTGGGGGGATCCTGGGTGGCTGCTGTTGGCCCCCAGCCATCTGATGTCCCAATGAGACCCCCGATCTCAGGCCATTCCTTTCCTTCGCATTGTACGCTGGAACCTGTTTAAAAGCCTGCCAGTTGAGTGAAGCAGAGGAAAGGTCTATGACACCTGGTATTCCCAGTTGGTCTCCCATCCAAGTACTGACCAGCCTGACCTGCTTGCTCCAATGTAGACAGGATCAGATGCATTTGGGCTGGTGAGCCAGGGGCCATAGGCCTTTCCCTCTGAGCTGATTTAAGGAGCCAGAGACTTTCACCCACTCCCGGTACACTCAACCAGGGACGCCGCTCACCCACCAGCCAGTGGCAATGGATCCTCTACCCTCCAGCCAAAAGAGGCTGTTACTCCCCCTCCAGCCATGGGGCCTAGATATTTCCCTGGGCTGATTTCAAGGATCCAAGACTGTAACCATTCACCTGTACTTTATGCCAGGGATGCCGTTCACCCACAGACAGGGGTAGGTCCGGGGGGTCTCCCTCTTCTCTCGGCTGGGCTGGGGATCCTGGTGGCTGCTGTTGGCCCCCAGCCATCTTGGATGTCCCAATGAGACCCCCGATCTTCAGGCCATTCCTTTCCTTCGTCATTGTACGCTGGACCTGTTTAAAAGCCTGCCAGTTGATTGAAGCAAGGAAAAGGTCTATGACACCTGGTATTCCCAGTTGGTCTCCCATCCAAGTACTGACCAGCTGACCTGCTTGGCTTCCAATGTCAGACAGGACATATGCATTTGGGCTGGTGAGCCAGGGGCCATAGCCTTTCTCTGAGCTGATTTTAAGGCAGCCAGAGACTTTCACCCCACTCCCCGGTACACTCACAGGGACGCCGCTCACCCACCACCGTGGCAATGGGGACCTCTACCCTCACCAAAAGAGGCTGTTACTCCTCTCCACCCAGCCATGGCCTAGATATTTCCTCTGGGCTGATTTCAAGGCATCCAAGACTGTAACCCATTCACCTGTACTTTATGCCAGGGATGCCGTTCACCCACCAGACAGGTGTAGGTCCTGGGGAGTCTCCCTCTTCTCTCGGCTGGGCTGGGGGATCCTGGTGGCTGCTGTTGGCCCCAGCCATCTTGGATGTCCCAATGAACCCCCGATCTTCACAGGCCTTCCTTTCCTTCGTCATTGTACGCTGGAACCTGTTTAAAAGCCTGCAGTTGAGTGAAGCAGAGGAAAAGGTCTATGACACCTGGTATTCCCAGTTGGTCCTCATCCAAGTACTGACCAGCTGAACCTGCTTAGCTTCCAGTCAGACAGGATCAGATGCATTTGGGCTGGTGAGCCAGGGGCCATAGCCTTCCCTCTGAGCTGATTTTAAGGCAGCCAGAGACTTCACCCACTCCCGTACACTCACCAGGACGCTCACCCGACACCACCAGGACCGCTCCCACCAGCCAGTGGCAATGGGGATCCTCTACCCTCCAGCCAAAAGAGGCTGTTACTCCCCCCTCCAGCCATGGGGCCTAGATATTTCCTCTGGGCTGATTTCAAGGCATCCAGAGACTGTAACCCATTCACCTGTACTTTCATGCCAGGGATGCCGTTCACCCACTAGACGGGTAAGGTCCTGGGGGGTCTCCCTCTTCTCTCGGCTGGGCTGGGGGGATCCTGGGTGGCTGCTGTTGGCCCCCAGCCATCTTGGATGTCCCAATGAGACCCCCGATCTTCACAGGCCATTCCTTTCCTTCGTCATTGTACGCTGGAACCTGTTTAAAAGCCTGCCAGTTGAGTGAGCAGAGGAAAAGGCCTATGACACCTGGTATTCCCAGTTGGTCTCCCATCCAGGTACTGACCAGGCCTGAACCTGCTTGGCTTCCAATGTCAGACAGGATCAGATGCATTTGGCTGGTGGCCAGGGGCCATAGGCCTTTCCCTCTGAGCTGATTTTAAGGCAGCCAGAGACTTTCACCCACTCCCCGGTGCACTCAACCAGGGACGCCGCTCACCCACCAGCCAGTGGCAATGGGGATCCTCTACCCTCCAGCCAAAAGAGGCTGTTACTCTCCCCCTCCAGCCATGGCCTAGATATTTCTCTGGGCTGATTTCAAGGCATCCAGAGACTGTAACCCATTCACCTGTACTTTCATGCCAGGGATGCCGTTCACCCACCAGACAGGGGTAAGGTCCTGGGGAGTCTCCCTCTTCTCTCGGCTGGGCTGGGGGATCCTGGTGGCTGCTGTTGGCCCCCAGCCATCTTGGTGTTCCCGATGAGACCCCCGATCTTCACAGGCCATCCTTTCCTTCGTCATTGTACGCTGGAACCTGTTTAAAAGCCTGCCAGTTGAGTGAAGCAGAGGAAAAGGTCTTGACACCTGGTATTCCCAGTTGGTCTCCTCCACCAAGTACTCCAGGCCTGAGCCTCTTGGCTTCCAATGTCAGACAGATCAGATGCATTTGGGCTGGTGAGGCCAGGGGCCATAGGCCTTTCCTCTGAGCTGATTTTAGAGCCAGAGACTTTCACCCACTCCCCGGTCACTCACCAGGGACGCCGCTCGCCCACCAGCCATGGCAATGGGGATCCTCTACCCTCCAGCCAAAAGAGGCTTTACTCCCCCTCCAGCCATGGGCCTAGATATTTCCTCTGGGCTGATTTCAAGGCATCCAGAGACTGTAACCATTCACCTGTACTTTCATGCCAGGATGCCGTTCACCCACCAGAGGGTAGGGTCCTGGGGAGTCTCCCTCTCTCTCTGCGCTGGGCTGGGGGGATCCTGGGTGGCTGCTGTTGGCCCCCAGCCATCTTGGAGTCCCAATGAGACCCCCGATCTTCACGGCCATTCCTTTCCTTCGTCATTGTACGCTGGAACCTGTTTAAAAGCCTGCCAGTTGAGTGAAGCAGAGGAAAGGTCTATGACACCTGGTATTCCCAGTTGGTCTCCCATCCAAGTACTGACCAGGACTGAGCCTGCTTGGCTTCCAATGTCAGACAGGATCAGATGCATTTGGGCTGGTGAGCCAGGGGCCATAGACCGTTACCTCTGAGCTGATTTTAAGGCAGCCAGAGACTTTCACCCACTCCCCGGTACACTCAACCAGGGACGCCGCTCACCCACCAGCCAGTGGCAATGGGGATCCTCTACCCTCCAGCCAAAAGAGGCTGTTACTCCCCCTCCACCATGGGGCCTAGATATTTCCTCTGGGCTGATTTCAAGGCATCCGAGACTGTAACCCATTCACCTGTACTTTCATGCCAGGGATGCCGTTCACCCACCAGACAGGGGTAAGGTCCTGGGGAGTCTCCCTCTTCTCTCGGCTGGGCTGGGGGATCCTGGGTGGCTGCTGTTGGCCCCCAGCCATCTTGGATTTCCCGATGAGACCCCTGATCTTCACAGGCCATTCCTTTCCTTCGTCATTGTACGCTGGAACCTGTTTAAAAGCCTGCCAGTTGAGTGAAGCAGAAGGAAAAGGTCTATGACACCTGGTATTCCCAGTTGTGTCTCCATCCAAGACTGACCAGGCCTGACCTGCTGGCTTCCAATGTCAGACAGGATCGGATGCATTTGGGCTGGTGAGGCCAGGGGCCATAGGCCTTTCCCTGACTGATTTTAAGGCAGCCAAGACTTTCACTCACCCTCCCGGTACACTCAACCAGGGACGCCGCTCGCCCCACAGCCATGGCAATGGGATCCTCTACCCTCCAGCCAAAAGAGGCTGTTACTCCCCCTCCAGCCATGGGGCCTAGATATTTCCTCTGGGCTGATTCAAGGCATCCAGACTGTAACCATTCACTGTACTTTCATGCCAGGGATGCCGTTCACCACCAGACAGGGGTAAGGTCCTGGGGAGTCTCCCTCTTCTCTCGCTGGCTGGGGGGATCCTGGTGGCTGCTGTTGGCCCCCAGCCATCTTGGATGTCCCAGGAGACCCCCGATCTTCACAGGCCATTCCTTTCCTTCGTCTTGTACGCTGGAACCTGTTTAAAAGCCTGCCAGTTGAGTGAAGCAGAGGAAAAGGTTCATGACACCTGGTATTCCCAGTTGGTCTCCCATCCAAGTACTGACCAGGCCTAGCCTGCTTGCTTCCAATGTCAGACAGGATCAGTTTTGTGGGCTGGTGAGCCAGGGGCCATAGCCTTTCCCTAGCTGATTTTAAGGAGCCAGAGACTTTCACCCACTCCCCGTACACTCAACCAGGGACGCCGCTCGCCACCAGCCAGTGGCATGGGATCCTCTACCCTCCAGCCAAAAGAGGCTGTTACTCCCCCCTCCAGCCATGGGGCCTAGATATTTCCTCTGGGCTGATTTCAAGGCATCCAGACTGTAACCATTCACCTGTACTTTCATGCCAGGGATGCCGTTCACCCACCACGGGGTAAGGTCCTGGGGAGTCTCCCTCTTCTCTCGCTGGCTGGGGGGATCCTGGGTGGCTGCTGTTGGCCCCCAGCCATCTTGGATGTCCCGAGAGACCCCCGATCTTCACAGGCCATTCCTTTCCTTCGTCATTGTACGCTGGACTGTTTAAAAGCCTGCCAGTGGAGTGAAGCAGAGGAAGTTCTATGACACCGGTATTCCCAGTTGGTCCCCATCCAAGTACTGACCAGGCCTGAACCTGCTTAGCTTCCAATGTCAGACAGGATCAGTGCATTTGGGCTGGTGGGCCAGGGGCCATAGGCCTTTCCCTCTGAGCTGATTTTAAGGCAGCAAGAGACTTTCACCCACTCCCCGGTGCACTCATCCAGGGACGCCGCTCACCCACCAGCCAGTGGCAATGGGGATCCTCTACCCTCCAGCCAAAAGAGGCTGTTACTCCCCCTCCAGCCATGGGGCCTAGATATTTCCTCTGGCTTTCCTTCTCATTGTACGCTTGAAACTGTTAAAAAGCACTGCAGTTGAGTGAAGCAGAGAAAAGGTCTATGACACCAGGTATTCCCCATTTGTGTCTCCCATCCAATTTAACTGACCAGGCCTGAACCTGCTTGCTTCCAATGTCAGACAGGATCGGTGCTTTGGGCTGGTGTGGCCGGGGCCATAGGCCTTTCCCTCTGAGCTGATTTTAAGGCAGCAGAGACTTTCATCACCACACTCCCCTGTGCACTCACCAGGGACGCCGCTCACCCACCAGCCAGTGGCAATGGGGATCCTCTCCCTCCAGCCAAAAGAGGCTTACTCCCCCTCCAGCCATGGGGCCTAGATATTTCCTCTGGCTGATTTCAAGGCATCCAAGACTGTAACCCATTCACCTGTACTTTCATGCCAGGGATGCCGTTCACCCACCAGACAGGTAGGTCCTGGGGGGTCTCCCTCTTCTCTCGGCTGGGCTGGGGGGATCCTGGGGCTGCTGTTGGCCCCAGCCATCTTGGATGTCCCGATGAGACCCCCGATCTTCACAGGCCATTCCTTTCCTTCGTCATTGTACGCTGGAACCTGTTTAAAAGCCTGCCAGTTGAGTGAAGCAGAAGAAAAGGTCTATGACACCTGGTATTCCCAGTTGGTCTCCCATCCAGACTGACCAGGCCTGACCTGCTTAGCTTCCAATGTCAGCACAGATCAGATGCATTTGGGCTGGTGAGGCCAGGGGCCATAGGCTTTTCCCTCTGAGCTGATTTTAAGGCAGCCAAGACTTTCACCCTCCCTGGTACACTCAACCAGGGACGCCCGCTCCCCACCACCAGTGGCAATGGGGATCCTCTACCCTCCAGCCAAAAGAGGCTGTTACTCCCCCTCCAGCCATGGGGCCTAGATATTTCCTCTGGGCTGATTTCAAGGCATCCAGAGACTGTAACCCATTCACCTGTACTTTCATGCCAGGGATGCCGTTCACCCACCAGACAGGGTAAGGTCCTGGGGATGTCTCCTCTTCTCTCGGCTGGCTGGGGGGATCCTGGGTGGCTGCTGTTGGCCCCCAGCCATCTTGGATGTCCCGATGAGACCCCCGATCTTCACAGGCCATTCCTTTCCTTCGTCATTGTACGCTGGAACCTGTTTAAAAGCCTGCCAGTTGAGTGAAGCAGAGGAAAGGTCTATGCACCTGGTATTCCCAGTTGGTCTCCCATCCAAGTACTGACCAGGCCTGAACCTGCTTAGCTTCCAATGTCAGACAGGATCAGATGCATTTGGGCTGGTGAGGCCAGGGGCCATAGGCCTTTCCCTCTGAGCTGATTTTAAGGCAGCCAGAGACTTTCACCCCCTCCCCGGTACACTCACCAGGGACCCGCTCGCCCACCAGCCAGTGGCAATGGGGTCCTCTACCCTCCAGCCAAAGAGGCTTTTACTCCCCCTCCAGCCATGGGGCCTAGATATTTCCTCTGGGCTGATTTCAAGGCATCAGAGACTGTAACCTTCACCTGTACTTTCATGCCAGGGATGCCGTTCACCCACAGACAGGGGTAAGGTCCTGGGGGAGTCTCCCTCTTCTCTCCGGCTGGGCTGGGGGGATCCTGGTGGCTGCTGTTGCCCCCAGCCATCTTGGATGTCCCAATGAGACCCCCGATCTTCACAGCCATTCCTTTCCTTCGTCATTGTACGCTGGAACCTGTTTAAAAGCCTGCCAGTTGAGTGAAGCAGAGGAAAAGGTCTATGACACCTGGTATTCCCAGTTGGTCTCCCATCCAGTACTGACCAGGCCTGACCTGCTTAGCTTCCAATGTAGACAGGATCGATGCATTTGGGCTGGTGAGCCAGGGGCCATAGCCTTTCCCTCTGAGCTGATTTTAAGGAGCCAGAGACTTTCACCACTCCCGGTACACTCAACCAGGGACGCCGCTCACCCACCAGCCAGTGGCAATGGGATCCCTACCCTCCAGCCAAAAGAGGCTGTTACTCCCCCCTCCAGCATGGGCCTAGATATTTCCTCTGGGCTGATTTCAAGGATCCAGAGACTGTAACCATTCACCTTTACTTTATCCAGGGATGCCGTTCACCCACAGACAGGGGTAAGGTCCTGGGGAGTCTCCCTCTTCTCTCGGCTGGGCTGGGGGGATCCTGGTGGCTGCTGTTGGCCCCCAGCCATCTTGGATGTCCCAATGAGACCCCCGATCTTCACAGGCCATTCCTTTCCTTCGTCATTGTACGCTGGAACCTGTTTAAAAGCCTGCCAGTTAGTGAAGCAGAGGAAAAGGTCTATGACACCTGGTTTCCCAGTTGGTCTCCCATCCAAGTACTGACCAGGCTGACCTGCTTGCTTCCAATGTCAGACAGGATCAGATGCATTTGGGCTGGTGATGGCCAGGGGCCATACCTTTCCTCTGACTGATTTTAAGGCAGCCAGAGACTTTCACCCACTCCCCGGTACACTCACAGGGACGCCGCTCCCCCACCACCAGTGGCAATGGGGATCCTCTACCCTCCAGCCAAAAGAGCGTTTCTACTCCCCCTCCAGCCATGGGCCTAGATATTTCCTCTGGGCTGATTTCAATAGGCATCCAGAGACTAACCCATTCACCTGTATTTCATGCCAGGGATGGCCGTTCACCCACCAGACAGGGGTAAGTCCTGGGGGGTCTCCCTCTTCTCTCGGCTGGGCTGGGGGGATCCTGGTGGCTGCTGTTGGCCCCCAGCCATCTTGGATGTCCCAGGAGACCCCCGATCTTCACAGGCCATTCCTTTCCTTCGTCATTGTACGCTGGAACCTGTTTAAAAGCCTGCCAGTTGAGTGAAGCAGAGGAAAAGGTCTATGACACCTGGTATTCCCAGTTGGTCTCCCATCCAGTACTGACCAGCTGAACCTGCTTGGCTTCCAATGTCAGACAGGATCAGATGCATTGGGCTGGTGAGCCAGGGGCCAGGCTTCCCTCTGAGCTGATTTTAAGGCACGAGACTCAAACTCTTCACCCACCGGTACACTCAACCAGGGACGCTACGACACCACCAGGACCGTCACCACCAGCCAGTGGCAATGGGATCCTCTACCCTCCGCCAAAAGAGGCTGTTACTCCCCCTCCAGCCATGGGGCCTAGATATTTCCTCTGGGCTGATTTCAAGGCATCCGAACTGAACCCATTCACCTTTACTTTCATGCCAGGGATGCCGTTCACCCACAGACGGGGTAAGGTCCTGGGGAGTCTCCCTCTTCTCTCGGCTGGGCTGGGGGATCCTGGGTGGCTGCTGTTGCCCCCACCATCTTGGATGTCCCAGTGAGACCCCCGATCTTCACAGGCCATTCCTTTCCTTCGTCATTGTACGCTGGAACCTTTTTTAAAAGGCCTGCCAGTTGAGTGAAGCAGAGGAAAAGGTCTATGACACCTGGTATTCCCAGTTGGCTCCCCATCCATTACTGACCAGGCCTGAACCTGCTTGCTTCCAATGTCAGACAGGATCAGATGCATTTGGGCTGGTGAGGCCAGGGCCATAGGCCTTTCCCTCTGGCTGATTTTAAGGCAGCCAGAGACTTTCACCCACTCCCCTCCGTCACTCAACCAGGGACGCCGCTCACCCACCAGCCAGTGGCAATGGGATCCTCTACCCTCCAGCCAAAAGAGGCTGTTACTCCCCCCACTCACAAGCCATGGCTGGGGCCTAGTATTTCTCTGGGCTGATTTCAAGGATCCAGAGACTGAACCATTCACCTTACTTTCATCCAGGGATGCGTTCACCCACCAGACAGGGTAAGGTCCTGGGAGTCCCCCTTCTCTCGGCTGGCTGGGGGGATCCTGGGTGGCTGCTGTTGGCCCCAGCCATCTTGGATGTCCCGAAGACCCCGATCTTCACAGGCCATTCCTTTCCTCGTCATTGTACGCTGGAACCGTTTAAAAGCCTGCCAGTTGAGTGAAGCAGAGAAAAGGTCTATGACACCTGGTATTCCCAGTGGTCTCCATCCAAGTACTACCAGGCCTGACCTCGTTGGCTTCCAATGTCAGACAGGATATATGCATTTGGGCTGGTGAGGCCAGGGGCCATAGGCCTTTCCCTCTGAGCTGATTTTAAGGAGCCAGAGACTTTCACCCACTCCCCGGTCACTCACCAGGGACGCCGCTCCCCACCAGCCATTGGCAATGGGGATCCTCTACCCTCCAGCCAAAAGAGGCTTTACTCCCCCCTCCAGCCATGGGGCCTAGATATTTCCTCTGGGCTGATTTCAAGGCATCCAGAGACTTAACCCATCACCTGTACTTTCATCAGGGAGCCTTTCACCCACCAGACGGGTAAGGTCCTGGGGGGTCTCCCTCTTCTCTCGGCTGGGCTGGGGGGATCCTGTGGCTGCTGTTGGCCCCCAGCCATCTTGGATGTCCCAATGAGACCCCCATCTTCACAGGCCATTCTCCTTCGTCTTTGTACGCTGGAACCTGTTTAAAAGCCTGCCAGTTGAGTGAAGCAGAGGAAAGGTCTATGACACCTGGTATTCCCAGTTGTCTCCCATCCAGTACTGACCAGGCTGACCTGCTTGGCTTCCAATGTCAGACAGGATCAAGCAATTTGGGCTGTGGGAGCCAGGGCCATACCTTTCCTCTGAGCTGATTTTAAGGCAGCCAGAGACTTTCACCCACTCCCCGGTACACTCAACCAGGGACGCCGCTCACCCACCAGCCAGTGGCAATGGATCCTCTACCCTCCAGCCAAAAGGCTGTTACTCCCCCTCCAGCCATGGGGCCTAGATATTTCCTCTGGGCTGATTTAAGGCATCCAGAGACTGTAACCCATTCACGTACTTTCATGCCAGGGATGCCGTTCACCCACCAGACAGGGGTAAGGTCCTGGGGAGTCTCCCTCTTCTCTCGGCTGGGCTGGGGGGATCCTGGTGGCTGCTGTTGGCCCCCAGCCACTTTGGATGTTCCCGAGGACCCCGATCTTCACGGCCATTCCTTTCCTTCGTCATTGTACGCTGGAACCTGTTTAAAAGCCTGCCAGTTGAGTGAAGCAGAGAAAAGGTCTATGACCCTGGTATTCCCAGTTGGTCTCCCATCCAAGAACTGACCAGGCCTGACCTGCTTGGCTTCCAATGTCAGAGATCAGGATGCATTTGGGCTGGTGAGGCCAGGGCCATAGGCCTTTCCCTCTGAGCTGATTTAAGGCGCCAGAGACTTTCACCCCCCTCCCGGTACACTCAACCAGGGACGCCGCTCGCCCACAGCCAGTGGCAATGGGGATCCTCTACCCTCCAGCCAAAAGGCTGTTCTCTCCCCCTCCAGCCATGGGGCCTAGATATTTCCTCTGGGCTGATTTCAAGGCATCCAGAGACTGTACCATTCACCTGTACTTTCATGCAGGGATGCCGTTCCCCACCAGACAGGGTAAGGTCCTGGGGAGTCTCCCTCTTCTCTCGGCTGGGCTGGGGGGATCCTGGGTGGCTGCTGTTGGCCCCCAGCAATCTTGGATGTCCCAATGAGACCCCGATCTTCACAGGCCATTCTTTCCTTCGTCATTGTACGCTGGAACCTGTTAAAAGCCTGCCAGTTGAGTGAAGCAAGAAAGGTTAGGACACCTGGTATTCCGTTGGTCTCCCATCCAATACTGACCAGGCCTAGCCTGCTTAGCTTCCAATGTAGACAGGATCAGATCTTTTGGGCTGGTGAGCCAGGGGCCTAGGCCTTCCCTCTGAGCTGATTTTAGGAGCCAGAGACTTTCACCCACTCCCCGTTACACTCAACAGGGACGCCGCTCCCCACCAGCCAGTGGCAATGGGGATCCTCTACCCTCCAGCCAAAAAGCTGTTACTCCCCCCTCCAGCCAGGGGGCCTAGATATTCCTCTGGGCGGATTTCAAGGCATCCAGAGACTTAACCCATTCACCTGTACTTTCATGCACAGGGATGCCGTTCACCCACCAGACAGGGGAAGGTCCTGGGAGTCCCCTCTTCTCTCGGCTGGGCTGGGGGGATCCTGGATGGCTGCTGTTGGCCCCAGCCATCTTGGATGTCCCGATGAGACCCCCGATCTTCACAGGCCATTCCTTTCCTTCGTCATTGTACGCTGGAACCTGTTTAAAAGCCTGCCAGTTGAGTGAAGCAGAGGAAAAGGTCTATGACACCGGTTTTCCCAGTTGGTCTCCATACCAAGTACTGACCAGGCCTGAGCCTGCTTGCTTCCAATGTCAGACAGGATCAGTGCATTTGGGCTGGTGTGGCCAGGGGCCATAGGCCTTTCCCTCTGAGCTGATTTTAAGGCAGCAGAGACTTTCACCCCACTCCCCGTCACTCAACCAGGACCCGCTCACCCACCAGCCAGGGGCAATGGGGATCCTCTACCCTCCAGCCAAAAGAGGCTGTACTCCCCCTCCAGCCATGGGGCCTATATTTCCTCTGGGCTGATTTCAAGGCATCCAAGACTGTACCCATTCACCTTTACTTTCATGCCAGGATGCCGTTCACCCACCAGACAGGGGTAAGGTCCTGGGGAGTCTCCCTCTTCTCTCGGCGGGCTGGGGGATCCTGGTGGCTGCTGTTGGCCCCAGCCATCTTGGATGTCCCGATGAGACCCCCGATCTTCACAGGCCATTCTTTCCTTCGTCATTGTACGCTGGAACCTGTTTAAAAGCCTGCCAGTTGAGTGCGCAGAAGAAAGGTCTATGACACCTGGTATTCCAGTTGGTCTCCCATCCAGACTGACCAGGCCTGACCGCTTGCTTCCATGTCAGACAGGATCAGATGCATTGGCTGGTGAGGCCAGGGGCCATAGGCCTTTCCCTCTGAGCTGATTTTAAGGCAGCCAGAGACTTTCACCCCCCCCTGTTACACTCAACCAGGGAGCCGCTCCCCACCAGCAGTGGCATGGGGATCCTCTACCCTCCAGCCAAAAGAGGCTTTACTCCCCTCCAGCCAGGGGGCCTAGATATTTCCTCTGGGCTGATTTCAAGGCATCCAGAGACTGTAAACCCATTCACCTGTACTTTCATCCAGGGATGCCGTTCACCCACCAGACAGGGGTAAGGTCCTGGGAGTCTCCCTCTTCTCTCTCTGGCTGGGCTGGGGGATCCTGGGTGGCTGCTGTTGGCCCCAGCCATCTTGGATGTCCCATGAGACCCCCCATCTTCACAGGCCATTCCTTTCCTTTGTCATTGTACGCTGGAACCTGTTTAAAAGCCTGCCAGTTGATGAAGCAGAGAGAAAAGGTCTATGACACCTGGTATTCCCAGTTGGTCTCCCATCCAGTATGACCAGGCCTGAGACCTGCTTAGCTTCCAATGTCAGACAGACAGGTGCATTTGGGCTGGTGGGCCAGGGGCCATAGCCTTTCCCTCTGAGCTGATTTTAAGGCAGCCAGAGACTTTCACCCACTCCCCGGTACACTCAACCAGGGACGCCCGCCGCCACCAGCCTGGCAATGGGGATCCTCTACCCTCCAGCCAAAAAGAGGCTGTTACTCCCCCTCCAGCCATGGGGCCTAGATATTTCCTCTGGGCTGATTTCAAGCATCCAGAGACTGTAACCCATTCACCTGTACTTTCATATTCAGCCGGGATGCGTTCACCCACAACAGGGGTAAGGTCCTGGGGAGTCTCCCTCTTCTCTCGGCTGGGCTGGGGGGATCCTGGGTCTGGGCTGATTTCAAGGCATCCATTCACCTGTACTTTCATGCCAGGGATGCCGTTCACCCACCAGACAGGGGTAAGGTCCTGGGCAGTACTTGGATGGGAGACCAACTGGGAATACCAGGTGTCATAGACCTTTTCCTCTGCTTCACTCAACTGGCAGGCTTTTAAACAGGTTCCAGCGTACAATGACGAAGGAAAGGAATGGCCTGTGAAGATCGGGGGTCTCATTGGGACATCCAAGATGGCTGGGGGCCAACAGCAGCCACCCAGGATCCCCCCAGCCCAGCCGAGAGAAGAGGGAGACTCCCCAGGACCTTACCCCTGTCTGGTGGGTGAACGGCATCCCTGGCATGAAAGTACAGGTGAATGGGTTACTGTCTCTGGATGCCTTGAAATCAGCCCTGAGGAAATATCTAGGCCCCATGGCTGGAGGGGGAGTAACAGCCTCTTTTGGCTGGAGGGTAGAGGATACCCCTGTCTGGTGGGTAAGGTCCTGGGGAGTCTCCCTCTTCTCTCGGCTGGGCTGGGGGGATCCTGGATGGCTGCTGTTGGCCCCCAGCCATCTTGGATGTCCTGATGAGACCCCCGATCTTCACAGGCCATTCCTTTCCTTCGTCATTGTCCCCAGAGAGCTCATTGTATGGGCCATGAATATATTTGTATAAGGTTATCATGTCCCCACGACAACCGTCTCTTCTCCAATGTAAGCCCTACCTTGTCTAATCTGCCTGCATATTCAAGCCCCTCCATTCTTCCCCTATTACTAATTTTGATTGCCCTTCTCTGACTGCCTCAAAAAATTTCCAAGCTGTCCCCTTTTGTATATTGGATTCCAAAACTGCACCGCATTTCCAAATGAGGCCTTACCATGCCTTGTAAAGAGGGAGAATAATATTTTTCTCTCTTTGAATCTATTCCCCTTTTAATACAGACAATATCTTGCTAGCCTCTAAGCCGTGGCGTCCTGGCATTGTTTCTTAGCTAAGTCTGTTTATCTAGCTCCAACCCCCAAATCTTTTCCCATTACAAGATACACTTAACACAGATTTATTTAGGGTGTAGGTAGGCACAGGGATATATTAAAATCTAAATCTCAATGCATGAACCGTAATTTATTCAACATTGAATCCTCATCTGCCATTCTACTACTCGCCCATTTGATAATCTACTAGTCTGTTGCAAGCACTTGCACTCATTGGAAGTTCCAAAAGCTCTGCCTAGTTTAGTGTCATCAGCAAAACACTGTGACCTATTGCTCTCAATGCCCCCTTCTAAGGCATTTAATAAAACAGATTAAACAGAAGCGGCCCCAGTAGCATAACCTAGGCACTCTGCTTAGAACTTTAGCCCACATAAGATGTCGCTCCATTAACCACCACTCTCTTGTTTGCGGTCCATAACCATTCTCTTCCATGAACAAATGTTTTCTTCAAGCAACAGTCCTCAGTTTATACATAGTTTCCCTATTGGCACAGTATCAAAGCTTTTGCAAATCCAAATATCCATATCCACTGCTGTGCCTGGAATCTTCTAACTTCTTACTCACTTCCTTCAATAAAAACCAATTAAATTTGTTGGCTGATCTCCTTTCTCAGAATCCATGCTGCTACTACTAATCAGTGATCCTGGAGACAAAGTCAAGGATGATCCTTAACAACGTTCCATCAACTTTCCCTAACCACTGATGTTGGCTTACAGTCTATAGTTTCCCAGGCTGTGAACGACTACCTTTTTTGATATTGGTATTACTTGGCTTTTTTTTTCCAATCCACGGCGGCACATCCCCATACAAAACGACATCTGAAAAGATAGAAACCGTGGTCATAGATAGAACTGAACTACGCTTTTTAAAAAAACCCCGAGATTGCAGTCCATCTGGTCCTGGCGCTTTAATTGCTATTAAAGGGTATCCTCCACTCGTTTTTTGTAAGTTTTTGGAATCCAGTTCTATTGGAAAGACGGGAGGTAAAGGAGCTGTGCTTACCTTCCGTATCTTCAATAGAACACACGGACCAGGATAGAAGGTAAGAACTTACCGCGCTCGCTCGCTCCCCCCGGGATTGGTCTACAGGGTCCCGACGACCTTGTCTTCTATGTCTTCTATGCGCCTTTGCCGCGATCTGGTGCGCAATGCGCTATCTATGTCATATAAGACAAGGCCCGCTCGCTACCAACCCGGCGCTTTGTCTGACAGGTCCCGACGACCTTGTTCTGCTATGCGCATAGACGTCGCATGCGCATAGAACTCGCAGGGCATAGGAGCAAAGGTCCCGTCGGGACCTGTCAGACCACTCGGCCGGGGGACGAGCGAGCGTTTAATTCATACCTTCTCTCCTGGCTCTTGTGTGTTCTCTTGAAAGAACGTAAGTTAAGGCAAGTCCTTTACCTCCGTTCTTCAATAGAACTGGATTCCAAAACTCAAAACGAGTGGAGACATACCCTTTAACTTTGTCTAATTGTTTTCCATAAACCATATTCTCTGTTTAGCCCAATGGCAATTTACTCTTCATTTCTTTCTTTCTTCCCCTGCATATTAGTACAATCCTACTGTGAAGGATAAGGATTCTCAACAGTAACAACGGATGGTACAAAAAAAACAACGGTTTTAGCAAGATTGCCTTTTCGGCATCCTTACAACCACCGCAGCCCCATTATTTAATGGTCCACTTCTCAGTCCTCATCTTTTACCATTAATACTTAAAAACATTTGGGGTTGGACTTCTTTGTTCGGCAATCCGTATATTCATTTTCTATTTTAAAGCTAGTTTAATTGCTTTCCCTTGCACTCTGATTCCACAAGCTTTTGTACGTCCCTGTAAGCCTGTTATTGTCTCTCTGTTTTCAAAATCTTAAAGCCTTTTTCTTTTTTTCCCTTTCCCTTTTTACTGAGCATTAGCCATGCGGATTGGACTCATTTTTTTAACACTTGTTACCTAAAGGTACAGATTTTTAGAAATGAATATAGTTTAAATATCCCTTTAAAGTGGTTCACATCCTGCTCATTAGCTTTTACCTAGAAACCAGTTCCCCCCAGTCTATAAGCAGGAGCGATTCCTTAACAGCATAAAATTATCTTTTCCTAAAGATAAAAATTTTTGTTAGAGCCAGTGCAACTTTAGTTTTGCAACCTATATTAAATGAACCTATAATCATCATGGTCACTATTTTCCCTAACTTCCCATTAAACCCTCATCTCCAAAAGGAGCTCATGGTTATTGATTCCCACCCAATACGCATTCCTGTCTATAGAACTTCTACCATCTGTGAAACGAAATGCTCATGTAGGAAATTTAAGAACTTTATACTTTTGAGGTCTGGCAAGTTCCCTTACTTCCAATCTAGCTGTCAGGGTAGTTAAAATCCCCCAGAACCAGAACATCCCCCCACTCCAGCGCCTTCGCCAACTGCATTTAAAATGGAGATTATTTCCCAACCTCTTCCCGCATTTGTCGGCTTATAACATACTCCAACATTAATTTAACTACCTTCTTTTGCTTCCTGTACCACAGTTCCACCCATATTGTTTCTTTCTGCCGTATCGTTAACCCTCCCCCCATCTATAGCCATCGTTAAATTTGGCTTCACTCTGTTTACATACATACATACTCCTCCTCCTTTCTTATTAACTCTGTCATGTCTAAATAAGGGAGTACCTTCAAATAATTTTACTGGTCCAGTCGTGTGAATCATTAGCCACTGAATTCTGCTCATCCCATTACATCATACCTTCCTTTAATGCTATTATTTCACGTTCGCCGGTTTTTTTTCCCAGCCAACTCCTTTGCAATTTGTGAAACATACTTTTAGATTATCAGTTGATTGACTTCCTACATGGTCCGTACATGCCTCCTTATCTCTAAGGTTCCCTCCCCCCTCCCCTCTCCTCCCGCCGTTGTGTTAATATCCCCCTGTCCCCTAACTTCTTCTATCTACCCCTGTGGATTTCACCTTACCCTCCCCACCCATACCTAGTTGAAAATCTCCTCCAACCCCCTACCATCTTCTCCCCCAAAACAGCGCAAACCATCACCATTGGGTGCAATCCGTCTCTACTACAGAGCCGGTAGTCCAACATAAAAATCACCCAGTTCCTCTAAAACCCAAACCCATCTCCGGTCCACCACTCTCTTAGCCCCGCATTGATACTCCTTAGCTCCCTTTTCTCCCATAGCGTAGCACGTTGCTGCGGTAGTAATTTCTGAAATCACTACCCTTGAGGTCCTTGCTTTTAACTTGGTCCCTAATTCTTGGAATCAATTTTTAAATGACCCACCTCCACCCTCTAACTTTGTCATTGGCACAAATGAAACCAAGACCTCCGGGTCACTCCCAGCCCCCCCAATAATCCTGTTACACGATCCAACCACATGTCAAACCCTAGCACCGCAGACAACACACAACACACTGTTCGGCAATTTTAATCATCCACTATAGATGCCCTTGTAAATTAGTAAAGATGAAGCACACAATCCCAGAGGTTTATTTGGAGAGAGCAAGTGAGAGAACAATGGTTATGTGAGTCTGGTCACTACTCTCCAAAATAAGCTTGGGATCAATGAGCACCCTTGGCTGTAGCATTGAATAGTGAGTCCTAGAGAGTGTACTAACTAAAAAAAAGATGTTTCAGTAATTGTTTTTCTTATTAGCGTGACTTTTATTTTTTTTGGCGCTTGGTATAAAACCTCTCTGAATTATTTGTTTTAGAACAGGGTTTGAATGTTAAAAAGAGCCGTAGTGTTGCCTTTACAATGAGCCTGAGTCTGCCAAATGCAAAAATAATGCCAGTTGACTTTTTCCCAGTAATACAATTTCTCAAATTCTTACCCGATATGTGCTCCAGATAGGTAGGCTTTTATTTAACCGTGTACCAAGACCACATTGCCCTTTAAAACTACCTTTACGAGGGGGTACTTCCTTCTGCTTGTGTTGTGAATGGCATCCTGTTGTTAATTCATAAATGCTATGGCCCTTACTCACCCCATTTGATTTGGAATTAGTTGTCCCCTATACGGCAGTCTCAGTCCTCACTGCAAAACTGAACTAGGTTATCAACTCCCACAATGCAAGTGACAACGGAAAGGTACAAAGTGTACTTAAAGGACCACTCCACCCTCATATATCTTTTAAAAGAATGGCCTCATTTAAAGGGCATGTCCACTCCTCAAAACTTAAATTTACCCACTTCGGCCCCACAGTATCGTTTGAAAGTAAATCCTTAACCTTAAATTCCTGCTCCTTAATGTTTCTCCTGTAATCATGTCCAAGTCTCAAAGTCCAAAGGAAACTGAAGAGTGTGGCGTGTAATTCCTGTCCAAACGTCCTCTGCCTCTTGTGGTACCTCCAGAGGATGGTGATTGGCGAGGAGCCCCCCCCCTTCCGATCCCTCTCTGTAAACTATTCACTAGCATAAAAACCTTAATCCAGATTGTAGGCATACCCTCTCACCTCTCACCCCTAAGCCCTAGTTTTAGACTTTAAAAATACTCCAAACTCTACGTACGCTCCTGTGTCCAGCATATTGGCTATTGCTGGCAGCTCCGCGGCTTTGATTGGTGCCTCTCAGCCAATCAACCGCGACTGCCGTCTGGCCCCCTGCTTGCAGATCCCGGCTTGCAGGGATCCAGACCAGAACGACACTGGAACCAGAGCTGTTCAGTTAGTTTGAATCGATTTTTGAAGTTACTAGAGGCAACAAGGGGATTAGCATTCGTCATGACTGTGATGTCAGCGGGTCAAATCTACTGACGTTGCCAGGAAGCAAACAGGGGAATACACATGTTGCAGGATTTCAGGTGAGCCTTTATATTTCAGATTTCCAAACAAATTATATTTAATTTTGGGGGGTTGATTATACCTATATACATTTTTAATTTGAGGGCTGGACTTGCCCTTTACATCTGCCAATATCCTGTTGTCCTGATGCTGCTTCCTGGTTCTTCTAGTTAGCAACGTCATTCACCATGCGACATTTGACATCACAACGCCAATACTTAATACAATCCCCTAGCTGCCTCCTCTCATCACAACTTCTCAATCTCTAACCCAACTCCTACATTCTGCTGGTGGCATAAAAAAACATAGCTTTTTAACACACACTCTACCCCTTAAATGGCATGACGGATCAATATTTATGGCCATGTCAATCGTCTGAAATAATTTTGCACTCAGCAGTATTTTACTAGATATGTGATCCAGATAGGTAGGGCTTTTTTTAACTCGTACAGACCACCATTGCCCTTTAAAACTACATTTACGGGGTGGTACCTTCCCTCTGCGTGTGGTGTGGCCTGGCAGCTCTGGTTTTAATTACTAAAATGCTGTGGCCAGTTCCCCCCATTTTATGTGATTAGTGTCCCCTAGAAGGGCAAGTCCAGCCCCTCAAATGAAATCTGAATAGAGATTAAATCACTCACTCCCAAATGCAAGTGAAAAAAGCCCCTGAAGGTACAAGTGATAACTTAAAGGACCCTCCACCCTCATAATATCAGAAAGAAGGGCCTCTTAAAAAGGGCATGTGTCCCCTCCCAAAACTTAAATTAAACCCACTACTGGCCCCCACATTACAGCCTCAAAATGAAAATTACATACATGTCAAGTCCAGCCCCAAAATGAACACTTACATACAGGTAAATCAACCCCCCAAACCCTAAACGGTAATAGTTTGAATCTGAATATATAGTCTAACTGAAATCCTGCACAATTTCTGTTTCCCTCCGTTTCTGCTTCCTGGTTCCTATCAGTTAGCAAACTTCATTATGGTTTGCCAGTCTAACTCCCAGCTGCCGGGATCTTCTTCTGAGTATGCTCAGACTCAGTACCCCAGGCTACTAAATGCTCATCTTTTCCCTGAGGCATCCAAATCATAGCAGAGACAGTCCATACAGTAATGAATTCCTAGGACAAAGTATGAAATATCACATATTTTAAAGGGGGCCCTTCTTTCCTAAAAGATGTTTACTTTATGGTGGAGTTGTCCTTTAAATCCTGCTCCTTATTTTCATCCTGTAATCCATGTCCAAGTCCAGGAAACTGAAGATAGAGGGCGTCTTCCTGTCCAAATGTCTCTGTCCTTGTGTTGCTCCGGGAGGGTGGTGTACATGTGTCCAGAGAGCCCTCCCCCTTCCTATCCTCTCTGTAAACTATTCACTAGTGTAAAACCTGAATCATATTGTAGGGCATACCCTCTCACCGCTAACCACTAAGTATAAAATTTAATGATTCCAACCTCTACCCTCCAGCCCAAAGAGGCTGTTACTCCCCCTCCAGCCATGGGGCCTAGATATTTCCTCTGGGCTGATTTCAAGGCATCCAGAGACTGTAACCCATTCACCTGTACTTCATGCCGGGATGCCGTTCACCCACCAGACAGGGGAAGGTCCTGGGGAGTCTCCTCTTCTCTGGCTGGGCTGGGGGATCCTGGGGGCTGCTGTTGGCCCCCAGCCATCTTGATGTCCCATGAGCCCCGATCTTCACAGGCCATTCTTTCCTTGTCATTGTACGGGGAACCTGTTTAAAAGCCTGCCAGTTGAGTGAAGCAGAGAAAAGGTCTATGACACCTGGTATTCCCGTTGGTCTCCCATCCAAGTCTGACCAGGCCTGACCCTGTAGCTTCCTGCAACGGATCAGATGCATTGGGCTGGTGAGGCCAGGGGCCATAGGCCTTTCCCTCTGAGCTGATTTTAAGGCAGCCAGAGACTTTCACCCACTCCCCGGTACACTCAACCAGGGACGCCGCTCGCCCACCAGCCAGTGGCAATGGGATCCTTACCCTCCAGCCAAAAGAGGCTGTTACTCCCCTCCAGCCATGGGGCCTAGATATTTCCTCTGGGCTGATTTCAAGGCATCCATTCACCTGTACTTTCATGCCAGGGATGCCGTTCACCCACCAGACAGGGGTAAGGTCCTGGGGAGTCTCCCTCTTCTCTCGGCTGGGCTGGGGGGATCCTGGGGGTGCTGTTGGCCCCCAGCCATCTTGGATATCCTGATGAGACCCCCGATCTTCACAGGCCATTCCTTTCCTTTGTCATTGTACGCTGGAACCTGTTTAAAAGCCTGCCAGTTGAGAGAAGCAGAAGAAAAGGTCTATGACACCTGGTATTCCCGTTGGTCTCCCTCCAGTACTGACCAGGCCTAACCTGCTTAGCTTCCAATGTCAGACAGGATCAGATGCATTTGGGCTGGTGAGGCCAGGGGCCTAGGCCTTTCCCTCTGAGCTGATTTTAAGGCAGCCAGAGACTTTCACCACTCCCGGTCACTCACACCAGCCGACGCGCTCACCCACCAGCCATGGCAATGGGGTCCTCTACCCTCCACCAAGAGGCTGTTACTCCCCCCCAGCCATGGGGCCTAGATATTTCCTCTGGGCTGATTTCAAGGCATCCAGGACTACCATTCACCTGTACTTCATGCCAGGATGCCGTTCACCCACCAGACAGGGGTAAGGTCCTGGGAGTCTCCCTCTTTCTCGGCTGGGCTGGGGGGATCCTGGGCTTGCTGTTGCCCCCAGCCATCTTGGATGTCCCGATGAGCCCCCGATCTTCACAGGCCATTCCTTTCCTTCGTCATTGTACGCTGGAACTGTTTAAAGCCTGCCAGTTGAGTGAAGCAGAGAAAAGTCTATGACACCTGGTATTCCCAGTTGGTCTCCCATCCAGTACTGACCAGGCCTGAACCTGCTTAGCTTCCAATGTCAGACAGGATCAAGTGCATTTGGGCTGGTGAGGCCAGGGCCATAGGCCTTTCCCTCTGAGCTGATTTTAAGGCAGCCAGAGACTTCACCCCACTCCCCGGTACACTCAACCAGGGAGCGCTCCCCACAGCCTGGCAATGGGGTCCTCTACCCTCCAGCCAAAAGAGGCTGCTTCCCCCCTCCAGCCATGGGGCCTAGATATTTCCTCTGGGCTGATTTCAGGCACTCGAACTGTACCATCGTACTTCATGCCAGGGATGCTCAACACCAGGCAGGGAAGGTCCTGGGGAGTCTCCTCTTCTCTCGGCTGGGCTGGGGGGATCCTGGGGGCTGCTGTTGGCCCCCAGCCATCTTGGATGTCCCGATGAGACCCCCGATCTTCACAGGCCATCTTTCCTTCCTTGTCATTGTACGCTGGAACCTGTTTAAAAGCCTGCCAGTTGAGTGAAGCAGAGAAAAGGTCTATGACACCTGGTATTCCCAGTTGGTCTCCCATCCAAGTACTGACCAGCCTGAACCTGCTTGGCTCCAATGCCAGGATCAGTGCATTTGGGCTGGTGAGGCCAGGGGCCATAGGCCTTTCCCTCTGAGCTGATTTTAAGGCAGCCAGAGACTTTCACCCACTCCCCGGTACACTCAACCAGGGACGCCGCTCGCCCACCAGCCAGTGGCAATGGAGATCCTCTACCCTCCAGCCAAAAGAGGCTTTTACTCCCCCTCCAGCCATGGGGCCTAGATATTTCCTCGGCTGATTTCAAGGCATCCAGAGACTGTAACCACACCTGTACTTTCATGCCAGGGATGCCGTTCACCCACCAGACAGGGGTAAGGTCCTGGGGAGTCTCCCTCTTCTCTCGGCTGTGGGGGGGATCCTGGATGGCTGCTGTTGGCCCCCAGCCATCTTGGATGTCCCGATGAGACCCCGATCTTCACAGGCCATTCCTTTTCCTTGTCATTGTACGCTGGAACCTGTTAAAAGCCTGCCAGTTGAGTGAAGCAGAGGAAAAGGTCTATGACACCTGGTATTCCCAGTTGTCTCCCATCCAGTACTGACCAGGCCTGAACCTGCTTGCTTCCAATGTCAGACAGGATCAGATGCATTTGGGCTGGTGAGGCCAGGGGCCATAGGCCTTTCCTCTGAGCTGATTTTAAGGCAGCCAGAGACTTTCACCCACTCCCGGTACACTCAACCAGGGACGCCGCTCGCCCACCAGCCAGTCAATGGGATCCTCTACCCTCCAGCCAAAAGAGGCGTTACTACTCCCCTCCAGCCATGGGGCCTAGATATTTCCTCTGGGCTGATTTCAAGGCATCCAGAGACTAACCATTCACCTGTACTTTCATGCCAGGGATGCCGTTCACCCACCAGACGGGTAGGTCCTGGGGAGTCTCCCTTTCTCTCGGCTGGGCTGGGGGATCCTGGGTGGCTGCTGTTGGCCCCCAGCCATCTTGGATGTCCCGATGAGACCCCGATCTTCACAGGCCATTCCTTTCCTTCTCATGTACGCTGGAACCTGTTTAAAGCCTGCCAGTTGAGTGAAGGCAGAAAAGGTCTATGACACCTGGTATTCCCAGTTGGTCTCCCATCCAAGTACTGACCAGGCCTGACCTGCTTGCTTCCAATGTCAGACAGGATCAGATGCATTTGGGCTGGTGAGGCCAGGGGCCATAGGCCTTTCCCTTGAGCTGATTTTAAGGCAGCCAGAGACTTCATCACCCACTCCCGGTACACTCAACCAGGGACGCCGCTCGCCACCAGCCAGTGGCAATGGGGATCCTCTACCTCCAGCCAAAAGAGCTGTTACTCCCCCTCCAGCCATGGGGCCTATATTTCCTCTGGGCTGATTCAAGGCATCCAGGACTGTAACCATTCACCTGTACTTTCATGCCAGGGATGCCGTTCACCCACCAGACAGGGGTAAGGTCCTGGGGATCTCCCTTCTCCGGCTGGGCTGGGGGGATCCTGGTGGCTGCGTTGGCCCCCAGCCATCTTGGATGTCCCGATGAGACCCCTATCTTCACAGGCCATTCCTTTCCTTGTCATTGTACCTGGAACCTGTTTAAAAGCCTGCCAGTTGAGTGAAGCAGAAGGAAAAGGTCTATGACACCTGGTATTCCCAGTTGGTCTCCCATCCAGGTATGACCAGGCCTGAACCTGCTTAGCTTCCAATGTCAGACAGGATCAGATGCATTTGGGCTGGTGAGGCCAGGGGCCATAGGCCTTTCCCTCTGAGCTGATTTTAAGGCAGCCAGAGACTTTCACCCACTCCCCGTCACTCAACAGGGACCCGCTCGCCCACCAGCCAGTGGCAATGGGGATCCTCTACCCTCCAGCCAAAAGAGGCTGTTACTCCCCTCCAGCCATGGGCCTAGATATTTCCTCTGGGCTGATTTCAAGGCATCCAGAGACTAACCATTCACCTGTACTTTATGCCAGGGATGCCGTTCACCCACCAGACAGGGGTAAGGTCCTGGGAGTCTCCCTCTTCTCCGGCTGGGCTGGGGGGATCCTGGGTGGCTGCTGTTGGCCCCCAGCCATCTTGATGTCCCATGAGACCCCCGATCTTCACGCCATTCCTTTCCTTCGTCATTGTACGCTGGAACCTGTTTAAAAGCCTGCCAGTTGAGTGAAGCAGAGGAAAGGTCTATGACACTGGTATTCCCAGTTGGTCTCCCATCCAAGTACTGACCAGGCCTGACCTGCTTGCTTCCAATTCAGACAGGATCAGTGCTTTGGGCTGGTGAGGCCAGGGGCCATAGGCCTTTCCCTCTGAGCTGATTTTAAGGCAGCCAGAGACTTTCACCCACTCCCCGGTACACTCAACCAGGGACGCCGCTCCCCCCCGCCAGTGGCAATGGGGATCCTCTCCTCCAGCCAAAAGAGGCTGTTCTCCCCCGCCATGGGGCCTAGATATTTCCTCTGGGCTGATTTCAAGGCATCAGGTTACCATTCACCTGTACTTTCATGCCAGGGATGCCGTTCACCCACCAGACAGGGTAAGGTCCTGGGGAGTCTCCCTCTTCTCTCGGCTGGGCTGGGGGGATCCATGGTGGCTGCTGTTGGCCCCCAGCCATCTTGGATGTCCCGATGAGACCCCCGATCTTCACAGGCCATTCCTTTCCTTCGTCATTGTACGCTGGAACCTGTTTAAAAGCCTGCCAGTTGAGTGAAGAAGCAGAAAAGGTCTATGACACCTGGTATTCCCAGTTGGTCTCCCATCCAGTACTGACCAGGCCTGAGCCTGCTTGCTTCCAATGTCAGACAGGATCAGATGCATTTGGGCTGGTGAGGCCAGGGGCCATAGGCCTTTCCCTCTGAGCTGATTTTAAGGCAGCCAGAGACTTTCACCCACTCCCGGTACACTCAACCAGGGACGCCGCTCGCCCACCAGCCGTGGCAATGGGGATCCTCTACCCTCCAGCCAAAAGAGGCTGTTACTCCCCTCCAGCCATGGGGCCTAGATATTTCCTCGGGCTGATTTCAAGGCATCCATTAACACCTTCACCTGTACTTTCATGCCAGGGATGCCGTTCACCCACCAGACAGGGGTAAGGTCCTGGGGAGTCCCTCCTCTTTCTCTCGGCTGGGCTGGGGGGATCCTGGGTGGCTGCTGTTGGCCCCCAGCCATCTTGGATGTCCCATGAGACCCCCGATCTTCACAGGCCATTCCTTTCCTTGTCATTGTACGCTGGAACCTGTTAAAAGCCTGCCAGTTGAGTGAAGCAGAGGAAAAGGTCTATGACACCTGGTATTCCCAGTTGGTCTCCCATCCATACTGACCAGGCCTGAACCTGCTTAGCTTCCATGTCAGACAGGATCAGAGTGCATTTGGGCTGGGGCCAGGGGCCATAGGCCTTTCCCTCTGAGCTGATTTTAAGGCCCAGAGACTTTCACCCACTCCCCGGTACACTCAACCAGGGACGCCGCTCGCCCACCAGCCAGTGGCAATGGGGTCCTCTACCCTCCAGCCAAAAGAGGCTGTTACTCCCCCTCCAGCCTGGGGCCTAGATATTTCCTCTGGGCTGATTTCAAGGCATCCAGTTCCATCACTGTACTTTCATGCCAGGGATGCCGTTCACCACAGACAGGGGTAGGTCCTGGGGGTCTCCCTCTTCTCTCGGCTGGGCTGGGGGGATCCTGGGTGCTGCTGTTGCCCCCAGCCATCTTGGATGTCCATGAGACCCCGATCTTCACAGGCATTCCTTTCCTTCGTCATTGTACGCTGGAACCTGTTTAAAAGCCTGCCAGTTGAGTGAAAGCAGAGGAAAAGGTCTATGACACCTGGTATTCCCAGTTGGTCTCCCATCCAAGTACTGACCAGGCCTGACCTGCTTGCTTCCAATGTAGACAGGATCAGATGCATTTGGGCTGGTGAGGCCAGGGGCCATAGGCCTTTCCCTCTGAGCTATTTTAAGAGCCAGAGACTTTCACCCATCCCGGTACACTCAACCAGGGACGCCGCTCCCCACCAGCCAGTGGCAATGGGGATCCTCACCCTCCAGCCAAAAGAGGCTTTACTCCCCCTCCAGCCATGGGGCCTAGATATTTCCTCTGGCTGATTTCAAGGATCCAGACTGTAATCCATTCACCTGCTTCATGCCAGGGATGCCGTTCACCCACTAGACAGGGGTAAGGTCCTGGGGAGTCTCCCTCTTCTCTCGGCTGGGCTGGGGGGATCCTGGTGGCTGCTGTTGGCCCCCAGCCATCTTGGATGTCCCAATGAGACCCCCGATCTTCACAGGCCATTCCTTTCCTTCGTCATTGTACGCTGGAACCTGTTTAAAAGCCTGCCAGTTGAGTGAAGCAGAGGAAAAGGTCTATGACACCTGGTATTCCCAGTTGGTCTCCCTTCCAATGTCAGACAGGATCAGATGCATTTGGGCTGGTGAGGCCAGGGCCATAGACCTTTATCTCTGAGCTGATTTTAAGGCAGCCAGAGACTTTCACCCACTCCCCGGTACACTCAACCAGGGACGCCGCTCACCCACCAGCCAGTGGCAATGGGGATCCTCTACCCTCCAGCCAAAAGAGGCTGTTACTCCCCCTCAGCCATGGGGCCTAGATATTTCCTCTGGGCTGATTTCAAGGCATCCACTTAACATCACCTGTACTTTATGCCAGGGATGCCGTTCACCCACCAGACGGGGATAAGGTCCTGGGGGGGTCTCCCTCTTCTCTCGGCTGGGCTGGGGGATCCTGGATGGCTGCTGTTGGCCCCAGCCATCTTGGATGTCCCAATGAGACCCCCGATCTTCACAGGCCATTCCTTTCCTTCGTCATTGTACGCTGGAACCTGTTTAAAAGCCTGCCAGTTGAGTGAAGCAGAGGAAAAGGTCTATGACACCTGGTATTCCCGTTGTCTCCCATCCAGTACTGACCAGGCTGAACCTGCTTGGCTTCCAATGTCAGACAGGATCAGATCATTTGGGCTGGTGAGCCAGGGGCCATAGGCCTTTCCCTCTGAGCTGATTTTAAGGCAGCCAGAGACTTTCACCACTCCCCGGACTACACTCACACCGACCCAGGACGCGCTCCCCACCAGCCAGTGGCAATGGGGATCCTCTACCCTCCAGCCAAAAGAGGCTGTTACTACCCCCTCCAGCCATGGGGCCTAGATATTTCCTCTGGGCTGATTTCAAGGCATCCACTTCCTCACCTGTACTTTCATGCCAGGGATGCCGTTCACCCACTAGACAGGGGTAAGGTCCTGGGGGTCTCCCTCTTCTCTCGGCTGGGCTGGGGGGATCCTGGGTGGCTGCTGTTGGCCCCCAGCCATCTTGGATGTCCCATGAGACCCCCGATCTTCACAGGCCATTCCTTTCCTTCGTCATTGTACGCTGGAACCTGTTTAAAAGCCTGCCAGTTGAGTGAAGCAGAGGAAAAGGTCTATGACACCTGGTATTCCCAGTTGGTCTCCCATCCAGTACTGACCAGGCCTGAACCTGCTTGCTTCCAATGTCAGACAGGATCAGATGCATTTGGGCTGGTGAGGCCAGGGGCCATAGGCCTTTCCCTCTGAGCTGATTTTAAGGCAGCCAGAGACTTTCACCCCCTCCCCGTACACTCAACCAGGGACGCCGCTCCCCCCAGCCAGTGGCAATGGGATCCTCTACCCTCCAGCCAAAAGAGCTGTTACTCCCCCTCCAGCCATGGGGCCTAGATATTTCCTCTGGGCTGATTTCGGATCCAGAGACTTAACCACATTCACCTGTACTTCATGCCAGGGATGCGTTCACCCACCAGACAGGGGTGGTCCTGGGTCTCCTCTTCTCTCTCGCTGGCTGGGGGGATCCTGGATGGATGCTGTTGGCCCCCAGCCATCTTGGATGTCCCAATGAGACCCCCGATCTTAGCAGGCCATTCCTTTCCTTCGTCATTGTACGCTGGAACCTGTTTAAAAGCCTGCCAGTTGAGTGAAGCAGAGGAAAAGGTCTATGACACCTGGTATTCCCAGTGGTCTCCCATCCAAGTACGACCAGGCCTGACTCTTGCTTCCAATGTCAGACAGGATCAGATGCATTTGGGCTGGTGAGGCCAGGGGCCATAGGCCTTTCCTCTGAGCTGATTTTAAGGCAGCCAGAGACTTCACCCACTCCCCGTCACTCACCAGGGACGCCGCTCCCCACCAGCCAGTGGCAATGGGGATCCTCTACCCTCCAGCCAAAAGGCTTTAATACTCCCCATCCCCCTCCAGCCATGGGGCCTAGATATTTCCTCTGGGCTGATTTCAAGGCATCCAGAGACTGTAACCCATTCACCTGTACTTTCATGCCAGGGATGCCGTTCACACACCAGACAGGGGTAAGGTCCTGGGGAGTCTCCCTCTTCTCTCGGCTGGGCTGGGGGGATCCTGGTTGGCTGCTGTTGGCCCCCAGCTATCTTGGATGTCCCGATGAGACCCCCGATCTTCACAGGCCATTCCTTTCCTTCGTCATTGTACGCTGGAACCTGTTTAAAAGCCTGCCAGTTTAGTGAAGCAGAAGAAAAGGTCTATGACACCTGGTATTCCCAGTTGGTCTCCCATCCAAGTACTGACCAGGCCTGAGCCTGCTTGGCTTCCAATGTCGGACAGGATCAGGGGCATTTGGGCTGGTGTTGCCAGGGGCCATAGGCCTTTCCCTCTAAGCTGATTTTAGGCAGCCAGAGACTTTCACCCACTCCCCGGTACACTCAACCAGGGACGCCGCTCACCCACCAGCCAGTGGCAATGGGGATCCTCTACCCTCCAGCCAAAAG
>CM033476.1:208033177-208166568 GCA_019447015.1 Hymenochirus boettgeri
GGATGGGGGATCCTGGATGGCTGTGTGGCCCCCAGCCATCTTGGATGTCCCGATGAGACCCCCGATTTCACAGGCCATTCCTTTCCTTGTCATTGTACGCGTGGAACCTGTTTAAAAGCCTGCCAGTTGAGTGAAGCAGAGGAAAAGGTCTATGACACCTGGTATTCCCAGTTGGTCTCCATCCAGGTACTGACCAGGCCTGACCTGCTTGCTTCCAATGTCAGACAGGATCAGATGCATTTGGGCTGGTGAGGCCAGGGGCCATAGGCCTTTCCCTCTGAGCTGATTTTAAGGCAGCCAGAGACTTTCACCCACTCCCGGTACCCTCAACCAGGGACGCCGCTCGCCCACCAGCCAGTGGCAATGGGGATCCTCTACCCTCCAGCCAAAAGAGGCTGTTACTCCCCCTCCAGCCATGGGGCCTAGATATTTCCTCTGGGCTGATTTAAGGCATCAGAGACTAACCCATTCACCTGTACTTTCATGCCAGGGATGCCGTTCACCCACCAGACAGGGGTAAGGTCCTAGGGGGTCTCCCTCTTCTCTCGGCTGGGCTGGGGGGTCCTGGGTGGCTGCTGTTGGCCCCCAGCCATCTTGGATGTCCAAGAGACCCCCGATCTTCACAGGCCATTCCTTTCCTTCGTCATTGTACGCTGGAACCTGTTTAAAAGCCTGCCAGTTGAGTGAAGCAGAGGAAAAGGTCTATGACACCTGGTATTCCCAGTTGGTCTCCCATCCAAGTACTGACCAGGCCTGACCTGCTTAGCTTCCAATGTCAGACAGGATCAGATGCATTTGGGCTGGTGAGGCCAGGGGCCATAGGCCTTTCCCTTGAGCTGATTTTAAGGCAGCCAGAGACTTTCACCCACTCCCCGGTACACTCAACCAGGGACGCGCTCGCCCACCAGCCAGTGGCAATGGGGATCCTCTACCCTCCAGCCAAAAGAGGCTGTTACTCCCCCTCCAGCCATGGGGCCTAGATTTTCCTCTGGGCTGATTTCAAGGCATCCATTCACCTGTACTTTCATGCCAGGGATGCCGTTCACCCACCAGACAGGGGTAAGGTCCTGGGAGTCTCCCTCTTCTCTCAGCTGGGCTGGGGGGATCCTGGTGGCTGCTGTTGGCCCCAGCCATCTTGGATGTCCTGATGAGACCCCCGATCTTCACAGGCCATTCCTTTCCTTTGTCATTGTACGCTGGAACCTGTTTAAAAGCCTGCCAGTGAGTGAAGCAGAGGAAAAGGTCTATGACACCTGGTATTCCCAGTTGGTCTCCCATCAAGTACTGACCAGGCCTAGGCCTGCTTAGCTTCCAATGTCAGACAGGATCAGATGCATTTGGGCTGGTGAGGCCAGGGGCCATAGGCCTTTCCCTCTGAGCTGATTTTAAGGCAGCCAGAGACTTTCACCCACTCCCCGGTACACTCAACCAGGGACGCCGCTCGCCACCAGCCAGTGGCAATGGGGACTCTACCCTCCAGCCAAAAGAGGCTTTACTCCCCCTCCAGCCATGGGGCTAGATATTTCCTCTGGGCTGATTTCAAGGCCATCCCATTCACCTGTACTTTCATGCCAGGGATGCCGTTCACCCACCAGACAGGGGTAAGGTCCGGGGAGTCTCCCTTTCTCTGCTGGGCTGGGGGGATCCTGGTGGGGCTGTGTTGCCCCCAGCCATCTTGGATGTCCCATGAGACCCCCGATCTTCACAGGCCATTCCTTTCCTTCGTCATTGTACGCTGGAACCTGTTTAAAAGCCTGCCAGTTGAGTGAAGCAGAGGAAAAGGTCTATGACACCTGGTATTCCCAGTTGGTCTCCCATCCAGGTACTGACCAGGCCTGAACCTGCTTAGCTTCCAATGTCAGACAGGATCAGATGCATTTGGGCTGGTGAGGCCAGGGGCCATAGGCCTTTCCCTCTGAGCTGATTTTAAGGCAGCCAGAGACTTTCACCCACTCCCCGGTCACTCAACCAGGGACGCCGCTCCCACCAGCCAGTGGCAATGGGGATCCTCTACCCTCCAGCCAAAAGAGGCTGTTACTCCCCCTCCAGCCATGGGGCCTAGATATTCCTCTGGGCTGATTTCAAGGCATCCAGAGACTAACCCATTCACCTGTACTTTCATGCCGGGATGCGTTCACCCACCAGACAGGGGTAAGGTCCTGGGGAGTCTCCCTCTTTCTTCGGCTGGGCTGGGGGGATCCTGGGTGGCTGCTGTTGGCCCCAGCCATCTTGGATGTCCCCATGAGACCCCCGATCTTCACAGGCCATTCCTTCCTTCGTATTGTACGTGGAACCTGTTTAAAAGCCTGCCGTTGATGTGAAGCAGAGGAAAAGGTCTATGACACTGGTATTCCCAGTTGGTCTCCCATCCAAGTACTGACCAGGCCTGAACCGCTTAGCTTCCAAGTCAGACAGGATCAGTGCATTTGGGCTGGTGAGGCCAGGGGCCATAGGCCTTTCCTCTGAGCTGATTTTAAGGCAGCCAGAGACTTTCACCCACTCCCCGGTACACTCAACCAGGGACGCCGCTCGCCCACCAGCCAGTGGCAATGGGGATCCTCTACCCTCCAGCCAAAAGAGGCTGTACTCCCCTCCAGCCATGGGGGCTAGATATTTCCTCTGGGCTGATTTCAAAGGCATCCATTCACCGTACTTTCATGCCAGGGATGCCGTTCACCACCAGACAGGGGTAAGGTCCTGGGGAGTCTCCCTCTTCTCTCGGCTGGGCTGGGGGGATCCTGGTGGCTGCTGTTGGCCCCCAGCCATCTTGGATGTCCGATGAGACCCCCGATCTTCACAGGCCATTCCTTTCCTTTGTCATTGTACGCTGGAACCTGTTTAAAAGCCTGCCAGTTGAGTGAAGCAGAGGAAAAGGTCTATGACACCTGGTATTCCCAGTTGGTCTCCCATCCAAGTACTGACCAGGCCTGAACCTGCTTAGCTTCCAATGTCAGACAGGATCAGATGCATTTGGGCTGGTGAGGCAGGGGCCATAGGCCTTTCCCTCTGAGCTGATTTTAAGGCAGCCAGAGACTTTCACCCACTCCCCGGTACACTCAACCAGGGACGCCGCTCGCCCACCAGCCAGTGGCAATGGGATCCTCTACCCTCCAGCCAAAAGAGGCTGTTACTCCCCCTCCAGCCATGGGGCCTAGATATTTCCTCTGGGCTGATTTCAAGGCATACCATTCACCTGTACTTTCATGCCAGGGATGCCGTTCACCCACCAGACAGGGGTAAGGTCCTGGGGAGTCTCCCTCTTCTCTCGGCGGGCTGGGGGGATCTGGGTGGCTGGTTGGCCCCAGCCATCTTGGATGTCCCGATGAGACCCCGATCTTCACAGGCCATTCCTTTCCTTCGTCATTGTACGCTGGAACCTGTTTAAAAGCCTGCCAGTTGAGTGAAGCAGAGGAAAAGGTCTATGACACCTGGTATTCCAGTTGGTCTCCCATCCAGGTACTGACCAGGCCTGAACCTGCTAGCTTCCAATGCAGACAGGATCAGATGCATTTGGGCTGGTGAGGCCAGGGGCCATAGGCCTTTCCCTCTGAGCTGATTTTAAGGCAGCCAGAGACTTTCACCCACTCCCCGGTACACTCAACCAGGGACGCCGCTGCCCACCAGCCAGTGGCAATGGGGATCCTCTACCCTCCAGCCAAAAGAGGCTGTTACTCCCCTCCAGCCATGGGGCCTAGATATTTCTCTCTTGGGCTGATTTCAAGGCATCCATTCACCTGTACTTTCATGCCAGGGATGCCGTTCACCACCAGACAGGGGTAGGTCCTGGGGGAGTCTCCCCTCTTCTCTCGGCGGGCTGGGGGGATCCTGGTGGCTGCTGTTGGCCCCCAGCCATCTGGATGTCCCGATGAGAGCCCCGATCTTCACAGGCCATTCCTTTCCTTCGTCATTGTACGCTGGAACCTGTTTAAAAGCCTGCCAGTTGAGTGAAGCAGAGGAAAAGGTCTATGACACCTGGTATTCCCAGTTGGTCTCCCTTCCAATGTCAGACAGGATCAGATGCATTTGGGCTGGTGAGGCCAGGGGCCATAGGCCTTTCCCTCTGAGCTGATTTTAAGGCAGCCAGAGACTTTCACCCACTCCCCGGTACACTCAACCAGGGAGCCGCTCGCCACCAGCCAGTGGCAATGGGGATCTCTACCCTCCAGCCAAAAGAGGGTTACTCCCCCTCCAGCCATGGGGCCTAGATATTTCCTCTGGGCTGATTTCAAGGCATCCATTCACCTGTACTTTCATGCCAGGGATGCCGTTCACCCACCAGACAGGGGTAAGGTCCTGGGGAGTCTCCCTCTTCTCTCGGCAGGGCTGGGGGGGATCCTGGGTGCTGTGTTGCCCCCAGCCATCTTGGATGTCCCAATGAGACCCCCGATCTTCACAGGCCATTCCTTTCCTTCGTCATTGTACGCTGGAACCTGTTTAAAAGCCTGCCAGTTGAGTGAAGCAGAAGAAAAGGTCTATGACACCTGGTATTCCCAGTTGGTCTCCCATCCAGGTACTGACCAGGCCTGAACCTGCTTAGCTTCCAAGTCAGACAGGATCAGATGCATTTGGGCTGGTGAGGCAGGGGCCATAGGCCTTTCCCTCTGAGCTGATTTTAAGGCAGCCAGAGACTTTCACCCACTCCCGGTCATCAACCAGGGAGCCGCTCACCCACCAGCCAGTGGCAATGGGATCCTCTACCCTCCAGCCAAAAGAGGCTGTTACTCCCCCTCCAGCCATGGGGCCTAGATATTTCCTCTGGGCTGATTTCAAGGCTCAAGACTGTAACCATTCACCTGTACTTTCATGCCAGGGATGCCGTTCACCCACAGACAGGGGTAGGTCCTGGGGAGTCTCCCTCTTTCTCGGGGGGCTGGGGGGATCCTGGTGGCTGCTGTTGGCCCCCAGCCATTGGATGTCCCATGAGACCCCCGATCTTCACAGGCATTCCTTTCCTTCGTCTTGTACGCTGGAACCTGTTTTAAAAGCCTGCCAGTTGAGTGAGAGCAGAGGAAAAGGTTATGACACCGGTATTCCCAGTTGGTCTCCCATCCAAGTACTGACCAGGCCTGAACTGCTTGCTTCCAATTCAGACAGGATCAGATGCATTTGGGCTGGTGAGGCCAGGGGCCATAGGCCTTTCCTCTGAGCTGATTTAAGGCAGCCAGAGATTTCACCCACTCCCCGTACACTCAACCAGGGACGCCGCTCGCCCACCAGCCAGTGGCAATGGGGATCCTTACCCTCCAGCCAAAAGAGGCTGTTACTCCCCTCCAGCCATGGGGCCTAGATATTTCTTCTGGGCTGATTTCAAGGCATCCAGACGTACCCATTCACCTGTTATTCATGCCAGGGATGCCGTTCACCCACCAGACAGGGGTAAGGTCCTGGGGAGTCTCCTCTTCTCTCGGCGGCTGGGGGGATCCTGGGTGCTGTGTGTTGGCCCCAGCCATCTTGGATGTCCCAATGAGACCCCCGATCTTCACAGGCCATTCCTTTCCTTCGTCATTGTACGCTGGAAACTGTTTAAAAGCCTGCCAGTTGAGTGAAGCAGAAGAAAAGGTCTATGACACCTGGTATTCCCAGTTGGTCTCCCATCCAGGTACTGACCAGGCCTGAACCTGCTTAGCTTCCATGTCAGACAGGATCAGATGCATTTGGGCTGGTGAGGCCAGGGGCCATAGGCCTTCCTCTGAGTGATTTTAAGGCAGCCAGAGACTTTCACCCACTCCCGGTACACTCAACCAGGGACGCCGCTCGCCCACCAGCCAGTGGCAATGGATCCTCTACCCTCCAGCCAAAGAGGCTTTTTACCCCCCTCCAGCCATGGGGCCTAGATATTTCCTCTGGGCTGATTTCAAGGCATCCATTCACCTGTACTTCATGCCAGGGATGCCGTTCACCCACCAGACAGGGGTAAGGTCCTGGGGAGTCTCCCTCTTCTCTCGGCTGGGCTGGGGGGATCCTGGTGGCTGCTGTTGGCCCCCAGCCATCTTGGATGTCCTGATGAGACCCCCGATCTTTCACAGGCCATTCCTTTCCTTGTCATGTACGCTGGAACCTGTTTAAAAGCCTGCCAGTTGAGTGAAGCAGAGGAAAAGGTCTATGACACCTGGTATTCCCAGTTGGTCTCCATCCAGTACTGACAGGCCTGACCTGCTTAGCTCCAATGCAGACAGGATCAGATGCATTTGGGCTGGTGAGGCCAGGGGCCATAGGCCTTTCCCTCTGAGCTGATTTTAAGGCAGCCAGAGACTTTCACCCACGTCCCGGTACACTCAACCAGGGACGCCGCTCGCCCACCAGCCAGTGGCAATGGGGATCCTCTACCCTCCAGCCAAAAGAGGCTTTTACTCCCCCTCCAGCCATGGGGCCTAGATATTTCCTCTGGGCTGATTTCAAGGCATCCATTTCACCTGTACTTTCATGCCAGGGATGCCGTTCACCCACCAGACAGGGGTAAGGTCCTGGGGAGTCTCCCTCTTCTTCGGCTGGGTGGGGGGATCCTGGGTGGCTGTGTTGGCCCCCAGCCATCTTGGATGTCCCATGAGACCCCCGATTTCACAGGCCATTCCTTTCCTTGTCATTGTACGCTGGAACCTGTTTAAAAGCCTGCCAGTTGAGTGAAAGCAGAGGAAAAGGTCTATGACACCTGGTATTCCAGTTGGTCTCCCATCCGTATGACCAGGCCTGAGCTGCTTAGCTTCCAATGTCAGACAGGATCAGATGCATTTGGGCTGGTGAGGCCAGGGGCCATAGGCCTTTCCTCTGAGCTGATTTTAAGGCAGCCAGAGACTTTACCCACTCCGGTACACTCAACCAGGGACGCGCTCGCCGCCCACCAGCCAGTGGCAATGGGGATCCTCTACCCTCCAGCCAAAAGAGGCTGTTACTCCCCTCCAGCCATGGGGCCTAGATATTTCCTCTGGGCTGATTTCAAGGCATCCATTCACCTGTACTTTCATGCCAGGGATGCCGTTCACCCCCAGACAGGGGTAAGGTCCTGGGGAGTCTCCCTCTTCTCTCGGCAGGGCTGGGGGGATCCTGGGTGGCTGCTGTTGGCCCCCAGCCATTTGGATGTCCCATGAGACCCCGATCTTCACAGGCCATTCCTTTCCTTCGTCATTGTACGCTGGAACTGTTTAAAAGCGCTGCCAGTTGAGTGAAGCAGAGGAAAAGGTTATGCACCTGGTATTCCCAGTTGGTCTCCCATCAGTACTGACCAGCCTGCCTGCCGTTAGCTTCCAATGTCAGACAGGATCAGATGCATTTGGGCTGGTGAGGCCAGGGGCCATAGGCCTTTCCCTCTGAGCTGATTTTAAGGCAGCCAGAGACTTTCACCCACTCCCCGGTTCACTCAACCAGGGACGCCGCTCGCCACCAGCCAGTGGCAATGGGGATCCTCTACCCTCCAGCCAAAAGAGGCTGTTACTCCCCCCTCCAGCCATGGGGCCTTAGATATTCCTCTGGGCTGATTTCAAGGCATCCATTCACCTGTACTTTCATGCCAGGGATGCCGTTCACCCACCAGACAGGGGTAAGGTCCTGGGGAGTCTCCCTCTTCTCTCGGCTGGGCTGGGGGGATCCTGGGTGGCTGATGTTGCCCCCAGCCATCTTGGATATCCCATGAGACCCCCGATCTTCACAGGCCATTCCTTTCTTCGTCATTGTACGCTGGAACCTGTTTAAAAGCCTGCCAGTTGAGTGAAGCAGAGAGGAAAAGGTCTATGACACCTGGTATTCCAGTTGGTCCCATCCAGTACTGACCGGCCTGAACGCTGGCTTCCAATGTCAGACAGGATCAGATGCATTTGGGCTGGTGAGGCCAGGGGCCATAGGCCTTTCCCTCTGAGCTGATTTTAAGGCAGCCAGAGACTTTCACCCACTCCCCGGTACACTCAACCAGGGACGCTGCTCACCTACCAGCCAGTGGCAATGGGGACTCTACCCTCCAGCCAAAAGAGGCTGTTACTCCCCCTCCAGCCATGGGGCCTAGATATTTCCTCTGGGCTGATTTCAAGGCATCCAGAGACTGTAACCCATTCACCTGTACTTTCATGCCCGGGATGCTGTTCACCCACCAGACAGGGGTAAGGTCCTAGGGGGTCTCCCTCTTCTCTCGGCTGGGCTGGGGGGATCCTGGGTGGCTGCTGTTGGCCCCCAGCCATCTTGGATGTCCCAATGAGACCCCCGATCTTCACAGGCCATTCCTTTCCTTGTCATTGTACGCTGGAACCTGTTTAAAAGCCTGCCAGTTGAGTGAAGCAGAGGAAAAGGTCTATGACACCTGGTATTCCCAGTTGGTCTCCCATCCAGGTACTGACCAGGCCTGAACCTGCTTAGCTTCCAATGTCAGACAGGATCAGATGCATTTGGGCTGGTGAGGCCAGGGGCCATAGGCCTTTCCTCTGAGCTGATTTTAAGGCAGCCAGAGACTTTCACCCACTCCCCGGTACACTCAAACAGGGACGCCGCTCGCCCCACCAGCCAGTGGCAATGGGGATCCTCTACCCTCCAGCCAAAAGAGGCTGTTACTCCCCCTCCAGCCATGGGGCCTAGATATTTCCTCTGGGCTGATTTCAAGGCATCCATTCACCGTACTTTCATGCCAGGGATGCCGTTCACCACCAGACAGGGGTAAGGTCCTGGGGAGTCTCCTCTCTCTCGGCGGGCTGGGGGATCCTGGGGGGCTGTGTTGCCCCCAGCCATCTTGGATGTCCCAATGAGACCCCCGATCTTCACAGGCCATTCCTTTCCTTCGTCATTGTACGCTGGAAACTGTTTAAAAGCCTGCCAGTTGAGTGAAGCAGAAGAAAAGGTCTATGACACCTGGTATTCCCAGTTGGTCTCCCATCCAAGTACTGACCAGGCCTGAACCTGCTTAGCTTCCAATGTCAGACAGGATCAGATGCATTTGGGCTGGTGAGGCCAGGGGCCATAGGCCTTTCCCTCGAGTGATTTAAGGCAGCCAAGAGACTTTCACCCACTCCCCGGTACACTCAACCAGGGACGGCGCTCCCCACCAGCCAGTGGCAATGGGGATCCTCTACCCTCCAGCCAAAAGAGGCTGTTACTCCCCCTCCAGCCATTGGCCATATATTTCCTCTGGGCTGATTTCAAGGCATCCAGAGACTGTAAACCATTCACCTGTACTTCATGCCAGGGATGCCGTTCACCCACCAGACAGGGGTAAGGTCCTGGGGAGTCTCCCTCTCTTCGGCTGGGCTGGGGGGATCCTGGGTGGCTGCTGTTGGCCCCCAGCCATCTGGATGTCCCAATGAGACCCCCCCGATCTTCACAGGCATTCCTTTCCTTCTTGTCATTGTATGCTGGAACCTGTTTAAAAGCCTGCCAGTTGAGTGAAGCAGAGGAAAAGGTCTATGACACCTGGTATCCCAGTTGGTCTCCCATCCAAGTACTGACCAGGCCTGAACCTGCTTCCCCAGAGAGCTCATTGTATGGGCCATGAATATATTTGTATAAGGTTATCATGTCCCCACGACAACCGTCTCTTCTCCAATGTAAGCCCTACCTTGTCTAATCTGCCTGCATATTCAAGCCCCTCCATTCTTCCCCTATTACTAATTTTGATTGCCCTTCTCTGACTGCCTCAAAAAATTTCCAAGCTGTCCCCTTTTGTATATTGGATTCCAAAACTGCACCGCATTTCCAAATGAGGCCTTACCATGCCTTGTAAAGAGGGAGAATAATATTTTTCTCTCTTTGAATCTATTCCCCTTTTAATACAGACAATATCTTGCTAGCCTCTAAGCCGTGGCGTCCTGGCATTGTTTCTTAGCTAAGTCTGTTTATCTAGCTCCAACCCCCAAATCTTTTCCCATTACAAGATACACTTAACACAGATTTATTTAGGGTGTAGGTAGGCACAGGGATATATTAAAATCTAAATCTCAATGCATGAACCGTAATTTATTCAACATTGAATCCTCATCTGCCATTCTACTACTCGCCCATTTGATAATCTACTAGTCTGTTGCAAGCACTTGCACTCATTGGAAGTTCCAAAAGCTCTGCCTAGTTTAGTGTCATCAGCAAAACACTGTGACCTATTGCTCTCAATGCCCCCTTCTAAGGCATTTAATAAAACAGATTAAACAGAAGCGGCCCCAGTAGCATAACCTAGGCACTCTGCTTAGAACTTTAGCCCACATAAGATGTCGCTCCATTAACCACCACTCTCTTGTTTGCGGTCCATAACCATTCTCTTCCATGAACAAATGTTTTCTTCAAGCAACAGTCCTCAGTTTATACATAGTTTCCCTATTGGCACAGTATCAAAGCTTTTGCAAATCCAAATATCCATATCCACTGCTGTGCCTGGAATCTTCTAACTTCTTACTCACTTCCTTCAATAAAAACCAATTAAATTTGTTGGCTGATCTCCTTTCTCAGAATCCATGCTGCTACTACTAATCAGTGATCCTGGAGACAAAGTCAAGGATGATCCTTAACAACGTTCCATCAACTTTCCCTAACCACTGATGTTGGCTTACAGTCTATAGTTTCCCAGGCTGTGAACGACTACCTTTTTTGATATTGGTATTACTTGGCTTTTTTTTTCCAATCCACGGCGGCACATCCCCATACAAAACGACATCTGAAAAGATAGAAACCGTGGTCATAGATAGAACTGAACTACGCTTTTTAAAAAAACCCCGAGATTGCAGTCCATCTGGTCCTGGCGCTTTAATTGCTATTAAAGGGTATCCTCCACTCGTTTTTTGTAAGTTTTTGGAATCCAGTTCTATTGGAAAGACGGGAGGTAAAGGAGCTGTGCTTACCTTCCGTATCTTCAATAGAACACACGGACCAGGATAGAAGGTAAGAACTTACCGCGCTCGCTCGCTCCCCCCGGGATTGGTCTACAGGGTCCCGACGACCTTGTCTTCTATGTCTTCTATGCGCCTTTGCCGCGATCTGGTGCGCAATGCGCTATCTATGTCATATAAGACAAGGCCCGCTCGCTACCAACCCGGCGCTTTGTCTGACAGGTCCCGACGACCTTGTTCTGCTATGCGCATAGACGTCGCATGCGCATAGAACTCGCAGGGCATAGGAGCAAAGGTCCCGTCGGGACCTGTCAGACCACTCGGCCGGGGGACGAGCGAGCGTTTAATTCATACCTTCTCTCCTGGCTCTTGTGTGTTCTCTTGAAAGAACGTAAGTTAAGGCAAGTCCTTTACCTCCGTTCTTCAATAGAACTGGATTCCAAAACTCAAAACGAGTGGAGACATACCCTTTAACTTTGTCTAATTGTTTTCCATAAACCATATTCTCTGTTTAGCCCAATGGCAATTTACTCTTCATTTCTTTCTTTCTTCCCCTGCATATTAGTACAATCCTACTGTGAAGGATAAGGATTCTCAACAGTAACAACGGATGGTACAAAAAAAACAACGGTTTTAGCAAGATTGCCTTTTCGGCATCCTTACAACCACCGCAGCCCCATTATTTAATGGTCCACTTCTCAGTCCTCATCTTTTACCATTAATACTTAAAAACATTTGGGGTTGGACTTCTTTGTTCGGCAATCCGTATATTCATTTTCTATTTTAAAGCTAGTTTAATTGCTTTCCCTTGCACTCTGATTCCACAAGCTTTTGTACGTCCCTGTAAGCCTGTTATTGTCTCTCTGTTTTCAAAATCTTAAAGCCTTTTTCTTTTTTTCCCTTTCCCTTTTTACTGAGCATTAGCCATGCGGATTGGACTCATTTTTTTAACACTTGTTACCTAAAGGTACAGATTTTTAGAAATGAATATAGTTTAAATATCCCTTTAAAGTGGTTCACATCCTGCTCATTAGCTTTTACCTAGAAACCAGTTCCCCCCAGTCTATAAGCAGGAGCGATTCCTTAACAGCATAAAATTATCTTTTCCTAAAGATAAAAATTTTTGTTAGAGCCAGTGCAACTTTAGTTTTGCAACCTATATTAAATGAACCTATAATCATCATGGTCACTATTTTCCCTAACTTCCCATTAAACCCTCATCTCCAAAAGGAGCTCATGGTTATTGATTCCCACCCAATACGCATTCCTGTCTATAGAACTTCTACCATCTGTGAAACGAAATGCTCATGTAGGAAATTTAAGAACTTTATACTTTTGAGGTCTGGCAAGTTCCCTTACTTCCAATCTAGCTGTCAGGGTAGTTAAAATCCCCCAGAACCAGAACATCCCCCCACTCCAGCGCCTTCGCCAACTGCATTTAAAATGGAGATTATTTCCCAACCTCTTCCCGCATTTGTCGGCTTATAACATACTCCAACATTAATTTAACTACCTTCTTTTGCTTCCTGTACCACAGTTCCACCCATATTGTTTCTTTCTGCCGTATCGTTAACCCTCCCCCCATCTATAGCCATCGTTAAATTTGGCTTCACTCTGTTTACATACATACATACTCCTCCTCCTTTCTTATTAACTCTGTCATGTCTAAATAAGGGAGTACCTTCAAATAATTTTACTGGTCCAGTCGTGTGAATCATTAGCCACTGAATTCTGCTCATCCCATTACATCATACCTTCCTTTAATGCTATTATTTCACGTTCGCCGGTTTTTTTTCCCAGCCAACTCCTTTGCAATTTGTGAAACATACTTTTAGATTATCAGTTGATTGACTTCCTACATGGTCCGTACATGCCTCCTTATCTCTAAGGTTCCCTCCCCCCTCCCCTCTCCTCCCGCCGTTGTGTTAATATCCCCCTGTCCCCTAACTTCTTCTATCTACCCCTGTGGATTTCACCTTACCCTCCCCACCCATACCTAGTTGAAAATCTCCTCCAACCCCCTACCATCTTCTCCCCCAAAACAGCGCAAACCATCACCATTGGGTGCAATCCGTCTCTACTACAGAGCCGGTAGTCCAACATAAAAATCACCCAGTTCCTCTAAAACCCAAACCCATCTCCGGTCCACCACTCTCTTAGCCCCGCATTGATACTCCTTAGCTCCCTTTTCTCCCATAGCGTAGCACGTTGCTGCGGTAGTAATTTCTGAAATCACTACCCTTGAGGTCCTTGCTTTTAACTTGGTCCCTAATTCTTGGAATCAATTTTTAAATGACCCACCTCCACCCTCTAACTTTGTCATTGGCACAAATGAAACCAAGACCTCCGGGTCACTCCCAGCCCCCCCAATAATCCTGTTACACGATCCAACCACATGTCAAACCCTAGCACCGCAGACAACACACAACACACTGTTCGGCAATTTTAATCATCCACTATAGATGCCCTTGTAAATTAGTAAAGATGAAGCACACAATCCCAGAGGTTTATTTGGAGAGAGCAAGTGAGAGAACAATGGTTATGTGAGTCTGGTCACTACTCTCCAAAATAAGCTTGGGATCAATGAGCACCCTTGGCTGTAGCATTGAATAGTGAGTCCTAGAGAGTGTACTAACTAAAAAAAAGATGTTTCAGTAATTGTTTTTCTTATTAGCGTGACTTTTATTTTTTTTGGCGCTTGGTATAAAACCTCTCTGAATTATTTGTTTTAGAACAGGGTTTGAATGTTAAAAAGAGCCGTAGTGTTGCCTTTACAATGAGCCTGAGTCTGCCAAATGCAAAAATAATGCCAGTTGACTTTTTCCCAGTAATACAATTTCTCAAATTCTTACCCGATATGTGCTCCAGATAGGTAGGCTTTTATTTAACCGTGTACCAAGACCACATTGCCCTTTAAAACTACCTTTACGAGGGGGTACTTCCTTCTGCTTGTGTTGTGAATGGCATCCTGTTGTTAATTCATAAATGCTATGGCCCTTACTCACCCCATTTGATTTGGAATTAGTTGTCCCCTATACGGCAGTCTCAGTCCTCACTGCAAAACTGAACTAGGTTATCAACTCCCACAATGCAAGTGACAACGGAAAGGTACAAAGTGTACTTAAAGGACCACTCCACCCTCATATATCTTTTAAAAGAATGGCCTCATTTAAAGGGCATGTCCACTCCTCAAAACTTAAATTTACCCACTTCGGCCCCACAGTATCGTTTGAAAGTAAATCCTTAACCTTAAATTCCTGCTCCTTAATGTTTCTCCTGTAATCATGTCCAAGTCTCAAAGTCCAAAGGAAACTGAAGAGTGTGGCGTGTAATTCCTGTCCAAACGTCCTCTGCCTCTTGTGGTACCTCCAGAGGATGGTGATTGGCGAGGAGCCCCCCCCCTTCCGATCCCTCTCTGTAAACTATTCACTAGCATAAAAACCTTAATCCAGATTGTAGGCATACCCTCTCACCTCTCACCCCTAAGCCCTAGTTTTAGACTTTAAAAATACTCCAAACTCTACGTACGCTCCTGTGTCCAGCATATTGGCTATTGCTGGCAGCTCCGCGGCTTTGATTGGTGCCTCTCAGCCAATCAACCGCGACTGCCGTCTGGCCCCCTGCTTGCAGATCCCGGCTTGCAGGGATCCAGACCAGAACGACACTGGAACCAGAGCTGTTCAGTTAGTTTGAATCGATTTTTGAAGTTACTAGAGGCAACAAGGGGATTAGCATTCGTCATGACTGTGATGTCAGCGGGTCAAATCTACTGACGTTGCCAGGAAGCAAACAGGGGAATACACATGTTGCAGGATTTCAGGTGAGCCTTTATATTTCAGATTTCCAAACAAATTATATTTAATTTTGGGGGGTTGATTATACCTATATACATTTTTAATTTGAGGGCTGGACTTGCCCTTTACATCTGCCAATATCCTGTTGTCCTGATGCTGCTTCCTGGTTCTTCTAGTTAGCAACGTCATTCACCATGCGACATTTGACATCACAACGCCAATACTTAATACAATCCCCTAGCTGCCTCCTCTCATCACAACTTCTCAATCTCTAACCCAACTCCTACATTCTGCTGGTGGCATAAAAAAACATAGCTTTTTAACACACACTCTACCCCTTAAATGGCATGACGGATCAATATTTATGGCCATGTCAATCGTCTGAAATAATTTTGCACTCAGCAGTATTTTACTAGATATGTGATCCAGATAGGTAGGGCTTTTTTTAACTCGTACAGACCACCATTGCCCTTTAAAACTACATTTACGGGGTGGTACCTTCCCTCTGCGTGTGGTGTGGCCTGGCAGCTCTGGTTTTAATTACTAAAATGCTGTGGCCAGTTCCCCCCATTTTATGTGATTAGTGTCCCCTAGAAGGGCAAGTCCAGCCCCTCAAATGAAATCTGAATAGAGATTAAATCACTCACTCCCAAATGCAAGTGAAAAAAGCCCCTGAAGGTACAAGTGATAACTTAAAGGACCCTCCACCCTCATAATATCAGAAAGAAGGGCCTCTTAAAAAGGGCATGTGTCCCCTCCCAAAACTTAAATTAAACCCACTACTGGCCCCCACATTACAGCCTCAAAATGAAAATTACATACATGTCAAGTCCAGCCCCAAAATGAACACTTACATACAGGTAAATCAACCCCCCAAACCCTAAACGGTAATAGTTTGAATCTGAATATATAGTCTAACTGAAATCCTGCACAATTTCTGTTTCCCTCCGTTTCTGCTTCCTGGTTCCTATCAGTTAGCAAACTTCATTATGGTTTGCCAGTCTAACTCCCAGCTGCCGGGATCTTCTTCTGAGTATGCTCAGACTCAGTACCCCAGGCTACTAAATGCTCATCTTTTCCCTGAGGCATCCAAATCATAGCAGAGACAGTCCATACAGTAATGAATTCCTAGGACAAAGTATGAAATATCACATATTTTAAAGGGGGCCCTTCTTTCCTAAAAGATGTTTACTTTATGGTGGAGTTGTCCTTTAAATCCTGCTCCTTATTTTCATCCTGTAATCCATGTCCAAGTCCAGGAAACTGAAGATAGAGGGCGTCTTCCTGTCCAAATGTCTCTGTCCTTGTGTTGCTCCGGGAGGGTGGTGTACATGTGTCCAGAGAGCCCTCCCCCTTCCTATCCTCTCTGTAAACTATTCACTAGTGTAAAACCTGAATCATATTGTAGGGCATACCCTCTCACCGCTAACCACTAAGTATAAAATTTAATGATTCCAACCTCTACCCTCAGCCAAAGAGGCTATTACTCCCCCTCCAGCCTGGGGCCTAGAATTTCCTCTGGGCGATTTCAAGGCATCCAGAGACTGTAACCCATTCACCTGTACTCTCAGCCGGGATGCCGTCACCCACCAGACAGGGGTGAAGGTCCTGGGGAGTCTCCTCTTCTCTGGCTGGGCTGGGGGGATCCTGGGGGCTGCTTTGGCCCCCAGCCATCTTGATGTCCCATGAGACCCCCGATCTTCACAGGCCATTCTTTCCTTGTCATTGTACCGGAGAACCTGTTTAAAAGCCTGCCAGTTGAGTGAAGCAGAGGAAAAGGTCTATGACACCTGGTATTCCCGTTGGTCTCCCATCCAAGTACTGACCAGGCCTGAACCCTGTAGCTTCCAATGTCAACGGATCAGATGCATTGGGCTGGTGAGGCCAGGGCCATGGCCTTTCCCTCTGAGCTGATTTTAAGGCAGCCAGAGACTTTCACCCACTCCCCGGTACACTCAACCAGGGACCCGCTCCCCCCAGCCAGTGGCAATGGGATCCTCCCTCCAGCCAAAAGAGGCTGTTACTCCCCCTCCAGCCATGGGGCCTAGATATTTCCTCTGGGCTGATTTCAAGGATCCAGAACTGTAACCCATTCACCTGTACTTCATGCCAGGGATGCCGTTCACCCACCAGACAGGGGTAAGGTCCTGGGGAGTCTCCCTCTTCTCTCGGCTGGGCTGGGGGATCCTGGGGGTGCTGTTGGCCCCCAGCCATCTTGGATGTCCCATGAGACCCCCGATCTTCACAGGCCATTCTTTCCTTCGTCATTGTACGTGGAACCTGTTTAAAAGCCTGCAGTTGAGGAAGCAGAGAAAAGGTCTATGACACCTGGTATTCCCAGTTGGTCTCCCTCCAGTATGACCAGGCCTAACTGCTTAGCTCCAATGCAGCAGGATCAGATGCATTTGGGCTGGTGAGCCAGGGCCATAGGCCTTTCCCTCTGAGCTGATTTTAAGGCAGCCAGAGACTTTCACCACTCCCGGTCACTCACAACCAGCCGACGCCGCTCACCCACCAGCCATGGCAATGGGGATCCTCTACCCTCCCCAAGAGGCTGTTACTCCCCCCTCAGCCATGGGGCCTAGATATTTCCTCTGGGCTGATTTCAAGGCATCCAGGACTACCATTCACCTGTACTCTCAGCCGGATGCTCGTCACCCACCAGACAGGGGAAGGTCCTGGGGAGTCTCCCTCTTCTCTCGGCTGGGCTGGGGGGATCCTGGGTTGCTGTTGCCCCCAGCCATCTTGGATGTCCCGAGACCCCGATCTTCACAGGCCATTCCTTTCCTTCGTCATTGTACGCTGGAACTGTTTAAAGCCTGCCAGTTGAGGAAGCAGAGAAAAAGTCTATGACACCTGGTATTCCCAGTTGGTCTCCCATCAGTACTGACCAGGCCTGACCCTGCTAGCTTCCAAGTCAGACAGGATCAGATGCATTTGGGCTGGTGAGGCCAGGGGCCATAGGCCTTTCCCTCTGAGCTGATTTAAGGCAGCCAGAGACTTCACCACCCTCCCCGTACACTCAACCAGGGACGCGCTCCCCACAGCCTGGCAATGGGTCCTCTACCCTCCAGCCAAAAGAGGCTCTTCCCCCCTCCAGCCATGGGGCCTAGATATTTCCTCTGGGCTGATTTCAGGCACCAGTGTACCACTCGTACTTCGATGCCAGGGATGCTCCCACCAGCAGGGGAAGGTCCTGGGGAGTCTCCTCTTCTCTCGGCTGGGCTGGGGGGATCCTGGGGGCTGCTGTTGGCCCCCAGCCATCTTGGATGTCCCGATAGACCCCCGATCTTCACGGCCATCTTTCCTTCCTTGTCTTGTACGCTGGAACCTGTTTAAAAGCCTGCCAGTTGAGTGAAGCAGAGGAAAAGGTCTATGACACCTGGTATTCCCAGTTGGTCTCCATCCAAGTACTGACCAGGCCTGAACCTGCTTGGCTTCCAATGTCACAGGATCAGTGCATTTGGGCTGGTGAGGCCAGGGGCCATAGGCCTTTCCTCTGAGCTGATTTAAGGCAGCCAGAGACTTTCACCCACTCCCGGTACACTCAACCAGGGACGCCGCTCGCCCACCAGCCAGTGGCAATGGGATCCTCTACCCTCCAGCCAAAAGAGGCTTTACTACCCCCCTCCAGCCATGGGGCCTAGATATTTCCTGGCTGATTTCAAGGCATCCAGTTACATCCTGTACTTTCATGCCAGGGATGCCGTTCACCCACCAGACAGGGGTAAGGTCCTGGGGAGTCTCCCTCTTCTCTCGGCTGGGGGGATCCTGGGTGGCTGCTGTTGGCCCCCAGCCATCTTGGATGTCCCGATGAGACCCCCGATCTTCACAGGCCATTCCTTTCCTTCGTCATTGTACGCTGGAACCTGTTTAAAAAGCCTGCCAGTTGAGTGAAGCAGAGGAAAAGGTCTATGACACCTGGTATTCCCAGTTGGTCTCCCTTCCAATGTCAGACAGGATCAGATGCATTTGGGCTGGTGAGGCCAGGGGCCATAGGCCTTTCCCTCTGAGCTGATTTTAAGGCAGCCAGAGACTTTCACCCACTCCCGGTACACTCAACCAGGGACGCCGCTCGCCCACCAGCCAGTGGCAATGGGGATCCTCTACCCTCCAGCCAAAAGAGGCGTTACTACTCCCCCTCCAGCCATGGGGCCTAGATATTTCCTCTGGGCTGATTTCAAGGCATCCAGGCTGTACCATTCACCTGTACTTTCATGCCAGGGATGCCGTTCACCCACGCAGACGGGTAAGGTCCTGGGGAGTCTCCCTTTCTCTCGGCTGGGCTGGGGGATCCTGGGTGGCTGCTGTTGGCCCCCAGCCATCTTGGATGTCCCATGAGACCCCCGATCTTCACAGGCCATTCCTTTCCTTCTCATGTACGCTGGAACCTGTTTAAAGCCTGCCAGTTGAGTGAAGGAGAAAAGGTCTATGACACCTGGTATTCCCAGTTGGTCTCCCATCCAGTACTGACCAGGCCTGACCTGCTTGGCTTCCAATGTCAGACAGGATCAGATGCATTTGGGCTGGTGAGGCCAGGGGCCATAGGCCTTTCCCTATTGAGCTGATTTAAGGCAGCCAGAGACTTTCACCCACTCCCGGTACACTCAACCAGGGACGCCGCTCGCCAACCAGCCAGTGGCAATGGGGATCCTCTACCTCCAGCCAAAAGAGCTGTTACTCCCCCTCCAGCCATGGGGCCTAATATTTCCTCTGGGCTGATTTCAAGGCATCCAGGACTGTAACCATTCACCTGTACTTTCATGCCAGGGATGCCGTTCACCCACCAGACAGGGGTAAGGTCCTGGGGTCTCCCTTCTCCGTGCTGGGCTGGGGGGATCCTGGGTGGCTGCTGTTGGCCCCCAGCCATCTTGGATGTCCCGATGAGACCCCCATCTTCACAGGCCATTCCTTTCCTTGTCATTGTACTCTGGAACCTGTTTAAAAGCCTGCCAGTTGAGTGAAGCAGAGGAAAAGGTCTATGACACCTGGTATTCCCAGTTGGTCTCCCATCCAGTATGACCAGGCCTGACTGCTTAGCTTCCAATGTCAGACAGGATCAGATGCATTTGGGCTGGTGGGGCCAGGGGCCATAGGCCTTCCCTCTGAGCTGATTTTAAGGCAGCCAGAGACTTTCACCCACTCCCCGTCACTCAACCAGGGACCCGCTCGCCCACCAGCCAGTGGCAATGGGGTCCTCTACCCTCCAGCCAAAAGAGGCTGTTACTCCCCTCCAGCCATGGGGCCTAGATATTTCCTCTGGGCTGATTTCAAGGCATCCAGAGACTGTAACCCATTCACCTGTACTTTCATGCCAGGGATGCCGTTCACCCACCAGACAGGGGTAAGGTCCTGGGAGTCTCCCTCTTCTCTCAGCTGGGCTGGGGGGATCCTGGGTGGCTGCTGTTGGCCCCCAGCCATCTTGGATGTCCCGATGAGACCCCCGATCTTCACAGGCCATTCCTTTCCTTTGTCATTGTACGCTGGAACCTGTTTAAAAGCCTGCCAGTTGAGTGAAGCAGAGGAAAAGGTCTATGACACCTGGTATTCCCAGTTGGTCTCCCATCCAGTACTGACCAGGCCTGAACCTGCTTAGCTTCCAATGTCAGACAGGATCAGATGCATTTGGGCTGGTGAGGCCAGGGGCCATAGGCCTTTCCCTCTGAGCTGATTTTAAGGCAGCCAGAGACTTTCACCCACTCCCCGGTAACTCAACCAGGGACGCCGCTCGCCCACGCCAGTGGCAATGGGATCCTCTCCTCCAGCCAAAAGAGGCTGTTACTCCCCCCGCCAATGGGGCCTAGATATTTCCTCTGGGCTGATTCAAGGCATCCAGAGATTACCATTCACCTGTACTTTCATGCCAGGGATGCCGTTCACCCACCAGACAGGGGTAAGGTCCTGGAGTCTCCCTCTCTCTCTCGGCTGGGCTGGGGGGATCCTGGATGGCTGCTGTTGGCCCCCAGCCATCTTGGATGTCCCGATGAGACCCCCGATCTTCACAGGCCATTCCTTTCCTTCGTCATTGTACGCTGGAACCTGTTTAAAAGCCTGCCAGTTGAGTGAAGAAGAGAAAAGGTCTATGACACCTGGTATTCCAGTTGGTCTCCCATCCAGGTACTGACCAGGCCTGAGCCTGCTTGGCTTCCAATGTCAGACAGGATCAGATGCATTTGGGCTGGTGAGGCCAGGGGCCATAGGCCTTTCCCTCTGAGCTGATTTTAAGGCAGCCAGAGACTTTCACCCACTCCCGGTACACTCAACCAGGGACGCCGCTCGCCCACCAGCCAGTGGCAATGGAGATCCTCTACCCTCCAGCCAAAAGAGGCTGTTACTCCCCTCCAGCCATGGGGCCTAGATATTTCCTCGGGCTGATTTCAAGGCATCCAGGATTAACCCATTACCTGTACTTTCATGCCAGGGATGCCGTTCACCCACCAGACAGGGGTAAGGTCCTGGGGAGTCCCTCCTCTTCTCTCGGCTGGGCTGGGGGGATCCTGGGTGGCTGCTGTTGGCCCCCAGCCATCTTGGATGTCCCATGAGACCCCGATCTTCACAGGCCATTCCTTTCCTTGTCATTGTACGCTGGAACCTTTAAAAAGCCTGCCAGTTGAGTGAAGCAGAGGAAAAGGTCTATGACACCTGGTATTCCCAGTTGGTCTCCCATCCATATGACCAGGCCTGAACCTGCTTAGCTTCCATGTCAGACAGGATCAGATGCATTTGGGTGGGGCCAGGGGCCATAGGCCTTTCCCTCTGAGCTGATTTTAAGGCAGCCAGAGACTTTCACCCACTCCCCGGTACACTCAACCAGGGACGCCGCTCGCCCACCAGCCAGTGGCAATGGGGATCCTCTACCCTCCAGCCAAAAGAGGCTGTTACTCCCCTCCAGCCATGGGGCCTAGATATTTCCTCTGGGCTGATTTCAAGGCATCCAGAGCTTAACCATCACCTGTACTTTCATGCCAGGGATGCCGTTCACCACCAGACAGGGGTAGGTCCTGGGGGGTCTCCCTCTTCTCTCGGCTGGGCTGGGGGGATCCTGGGTGGCTGCTGTTGCCCCCAGCCATCTTGGATGTCCCATGAGACCCCGATCTTCACAGGCCATTCCTTTCCTTCGTCATTGTACGCTGGAACCTGTTTAAAAGCCTGCCAGTTGAGTGAAAGCAGAGGAAAAGGTCTATGACACCTGGTATTCCCAGTTGGTCTCCCATCCAAGTACTGACCAGGCCTGAACCTGCTTGCTTCCAATGTCAGACAGGATCAGATGCATTTGGGCTGGTGAGGCCAGGGGCCATAGGCCTTTCCCTCTGAGCTGATTTTAAGGCAGCCAGAGACTTTCACACCACCCCGGTACACTCAACCAGGGACGCCGCTCGCCCACCAGCCAGTGGCAATGGGGATCCTCTACCCTCCAGCCAAAAGAGGCTTTACTCCCCCTCCAGCCATGGGGCCTAGATATTTCCTCTGGCTGATTTCAAGGCATCCAGACTGTAACCATTCACCTGCTTCATGCCAGGGATGCCGTTCACCCACCAGACAGGGGTAAGGTCCTGGGGAGTCTCCCTCTTCTCTCGGCTGGGCTGGGGGGATCCTGGTGGCTGCTGTTGGCCCCCAGCCATCTTGGATGTCCCAATGAGACCCCCGATCTTCACAGGCCATTCCTTTCCTTCGTCATTGTACGCTGGAACCTGTTTAAAAGCCTGCCAGTTGAGTGAAGCAGAGGAAAAGGTCTATGACACCTGGTATTCCCAGTTGGTCTCCCATCCAGTACTGACCAGGCCTGACCTGCTTGGCTTCCAATGTCAGACAGGATCAGATGCATTTGGGCTGGTGAGCCAGGGGCCATAGGCCTTTCCCTCTGAGCTGATTTTAAGGCAGCCAGACTTTCACCCACTCCCCGGTACACTCAACCAGGGACGCGCCCTCACCCACCAGCCAGTGGCAATGGGGATCCTCTACCCTCCAGCCAAAAGAGGCTGTTACTCCCCCTCCAGCCATGGGGCCTAGATATTTCCTCTGGGCTGATTTCAAGGCATCCAGAGACTGTAACCCATTCACCTGTACTTTCATGCCAGGGATGCCGTTCACCCACCAGACAGGGGTAAGGTCCTAGGGGGTCTCCCTCTTCTCTCGGCTGGGCTGGGGGGATCCTGGGTGGCTGCTGTTGGCCCCCAGCCATCTTGGATGTCCCAATGAGACCCCCGATCTTCACAGGCCATTCCTTTCCTTCGTCATTGTACGCTGGAACCTGTTTTAAAAGCCTGCCAGTTGAGTGAAGCAGAGGAAAAGGTCTATGACACCTGGTATTCCCAGTTGTCTCCCATCCAAGTACTGACCAGGCCTGAACCTGCTTGGCTTCCAATGTCAGACAGGATCAGATGCATTTGGGCTGGTGACCAGGGGCCATAGCCTTTCCCTCTGAGCTGATTTTAAGGCACCAGAGACTTTCACCACTCCGACATCACCGCACATCGACCTCAACCAGGGACGCGCTCCCCACCAGCCAGTGGCAATGGGGATCTCTACCCTCCAGCCAAAGAGGCTGTTACTCCCCCTCCAGCCATGGGGCCTAGATATTTCCTCTGGGCTGATTTCAAGGCATCCAGAGACTGTAACCTCTTCCCCTTTACTTTCATGCCAGGGATGCCGTCACCCACCAGACGGGGTAAGGTCCTGGGAGTCTCCCTCTTCTCTCGGCTGGGCTGGGGGGATCCTGGGTGGCTGCTGTTGGCCCCCAGCCATCTTGGATGTCCCGATGGAGACCCCCGATCTTCACAGCCATTCCTTTCCTTCGTCATTGTACGCTGGAACCTTTTAGAAAGCCTGCCAGTTGAGTGAAGCAGAAGGAAAAGGTCTTGACACACCTGGTATTCCCAGTGGTCTCATCCATGTACTGACCAGGCCTGAACCTGCTTAGCTTCCAATGTCAACAGGATCAGATGCATTTGGGCTGGTGGAGGCCAGGGGCCATAGGCCTTTCCTCTGAGCTGATTTTAAGGCAGCCAGAGACTTTCACCCACATCCCCGGTCACTCAACCAGGGACGCGCTCCCCACCAGCAGTGGCACATGGGATCCTCTACCCTCCAGCCAAAAGAGGTCTGCTTACTCACCTCTCCAGCCATGGGGCCTAGATATTTCCTCTGGGCTGATTTCAAGCATCCAGAGACTGTAACCATTCACCTGTACTTTCATGCCAGGGATGCCGTTCACCCACCAGACAGGGTAAGGTCCTGGGATGTCCCTCTTCTCTCGGCTGGGCGGGGGGATCCTGGGTGGCTGCTGTTGGCCCCAGCCATCTTGGATGTCCGCGATAGACCCCGATCTTCACAGGCCATTCCTTTCTTCGTCATTGTACGCTGGAACCTGTTTAAAAGCCTGCCAGTTGAGATGAAGCAGAAGAAAGGTCTATGACACCTGGTATTTCCCAGTTGGTCTCCATCCAAGTACTGACCAGGCCTGAGCCTGCATGGCTTCCAATGTCAGACAGGATATTGCATTGGGCTGTGTGGCCAGGGGCCATAGCCTTTCCCTACTCGAGCTAATTTTAAGGCAGCCAGAGACTTTCACCCACTCCCCGGGAACCTAACCAGGGACGCCGTCGACCCACCAGCAGTTGGCAATGAGGATCCTCTACCCTCCAGTCCAAAAGAGGCTTTTACTCCCCCTCCAGCCATGGGGCCTAGATCTTTCCTGGGCTGATTTCAGGCATCCAGAGACTGTAACCCATTCACCTGTACTTTCATCCAGGGTAGCCGTTCACCCCCACCAGACAGGGTAAGGTCCTGGGGGGTCTCCCTCTTCTTCTCGGCTGGGCTGGGGGGATCCTGGTGGCTGCTGTTGGCCCCAGCCATCTTGGATGTCCCAATGAGCCCCCGATCTTCACAGGCCATTCCTTTCCTTCGTCATTTGTATGCTGGAACCTGTTTAAAAGCCTGCATTGAGTGAAGCAAGAAAAGTCTAGTGACACCTGGTATTCCCAGTTGGTCTCCCATCCAAGTACTGACCAGGCCTGATCCTGCTGGCTTCAATGTCAGACAGGATCAGGTACCATTTGGGCTGGTGTGGTCCAGGGGCCATAGCCCTTTCCCTTGAGCTGATTTTAAGGCAGCCAGAGACTTTTCACCCACTCCCCGGTACACTCAACCAGGGACGCCGCTCACCCACCAGCCAGTGGCAATGGGGTATCTCTACCCTCCAGCCAAAAAGGCTGTTACTCCCCCTCAGCCATGGGGCCTAGATATTTCCTCTGGGCTGATTTCAAGGCAATCCAGAGACTGTAACCCATTCACCTGTACTTCATTGCAGGGATGCGTCCTTCACCCACCAACAGGGGGGAAGGTCCTGGGGGAGTCTCCCTCTTCTCTCGGCTGGGCTGGGGGGGGGATCCTGGGTGGCTGCTGTTGGCCCCCAGCCATCTTGGATGTCCCGATGAGACCCCGATCTTCACAGGCCATTCCTTTCCTTCGTCATTGTACAGCTGGAACCTGTTTTAAAAGCTTCAGTTGAGTGATTACAGAAGAAAAGGTCTATGACCCCTGGTATTACCCAGTTGGTCTCCCATCCAAGTACTGACCAGGCCTGAGCCTGCTTGGCTTCCAATGTCACAGGATCAGGTGCATTTGGGCTGGTGTTGGCCAGGGCCATAGGCCTTCCCTCTGAGCTGATTTTAAGGCAGCCAGAGACTTTCACCCACTCCCCGGTACACTAAACCAGGGAGACGCCGGTACCCACCAGGCCAGTGAATGGGGATCCTCTACCCTCCAGCCAAAGAGGCTCTTACTCCCCCTCCAGCCATGGGGCCTAGATATTTTCTCTGGGCTGATTTCAAGGCATCCAGAGACTGTAACCCATTCACCTGTACTTTTCGATGCAGGGAATGCCGTTCACCCACAGACAGGGGTAGGGTCCTGGGGAGTCTCCCTCTTCTCTCGCTGGGCTGTGGGGGATCCTGGGGCTGCTGGTGGCCCCCAGCCATCTTGGATGTCCCGATGAGCCCCCGATCTTCACAGGCATTCCTTTCCTCGTCATTGTCGACGTGGAGACCTGTTTGAAAAGGCCTGCCAGTTGAGGAAGCAGAGAAAGGTCTTGACACCTGGTTATTCCCAGTGGTCTCCCATCCAGGTTACTGACCAGGCCTGAACCTGCTTGTTCAATGTCAGAAGGATCAGGTGCATTTGGGCTGGTGGTGCCCAGGGGCCATAGGCTTCCCTCTGAGCTGATTTTTAGGCGCAGACCAGAGACTTTCCACCCACTCCCGGTACACTCAACCAGGGGGACCCGCTCACCCACCAGCCAGTGGAATGGGGATCCTCTACCCTCCCAGCAAAGAGCTTTACTCTTCCCCCTCCAGCCATGGGGCCTAGATATTCCTCTGTGGTATTTCAAGGCATCAGAGACTGTAACCCATTCAACGTACTTTCATGCCGGGATGCCGTTACCCACAGACAGGGGGGTCTCCTGGGGAGTCTCCCTCTCTCTCGGCTGGGCTTGGGGGTCCGGTGGCTGCGCTGTGGCCCCAGCTCTTTGGATGTCCCATGAGGCCCCCGATCTTTCACAGCCATCCTTTCCTGTCATTGCGTGGAACCTGTTAAAAGCCTGCCATTGGTGAACAAGGAAAAGGTCTAGCACTGGTTCCCAGTTGGTCTCCCACCAAGTACTGACAGGCCTGAACCGCTTAGCTTCAATGTCAGACAGGATCAGATGCATTTGGGCTGGTGGGCCAGGGCCATAGGCCTTCCCTCTGAGTTTTAAGCAGCAGAGACTTTCACCCACTCCCCGTACACTCAACCAGGGACGCCGTCACCCACAGCCAGTGGAATGGGGATTCCTCTCACTCCAGCCCAAAGAGGCTTAACCCCCCTCCCGACCATGGGGTCCTAGAGTATAGTTCCTCTGGGCTGAATTTAAAGGCATCAGAGACTGTAACCCAGTTCACCTGTACTTTCATGCCAGGGATGCCTTCAACCCACCAGGACAGGTAGGGTCCTGGGGAGTCTCCTCTTCTCTCGATGGGGGCTGGGGGGATCTGGTGGCTGTGTTGGCCCCCAGCCATTGGATGCCGATGAGACCCCCATCTTCACAGGGCCATTCTTTCCTTCGTCATTGACGCTGGAACCTGTTTAAAAGCCTGCCAGTTGAGTGAAGCAGAAGAAAAGGTCTATGACACCTGGTATTCCCAGTTGGTCTCCCATCCAAGTACTGACCAGGCCTGACCTGCTTGGCTTCCATGTCAGGACAGGATCAGGTGCATTTGGGCTGGTGTGGCCAGGGGCATAGGCCTTTCCTCTGAGCTGATTTTAAGGCAGCCAAGGACTTTCACCCACTCCTGACCACTCAACCAGGGAGCCGCTCGCCCACCAGCCAGTGGCAATGGGGATCCTCTACCCTCCAGCCAAAAAGAGCTGTTACTCCCCCTCCAGCCATGGGGCCTAGATATTCCTCTGGGCTGATTTCAAGGCATCCAGAGACTGTAACCCATCACCTACTCTATAGCCAGGGATCCGCTCACCCCACCAGACAGGGGGAATGTCCTGGGGGAGTCTCCCTCTTCTCTCGGCTGGGTGGGGGATCTGGGGCTGCTGTTGGCCAGCCATCTTGATGTCCCGATGAGACCCCGCTATCACAGGCCATTCCTTCCTTCATTGTATGCGGAACCTGTTTAAAAGCTTGCCAGTGAGCGAAGCAGAAGCAGGAAGAAGAAAGGTCTATGACACCGGATCCAGTTGGTCTCCCATCCAAGTACTGACCAGGCCTGAACCTGCTTGGCTTCAATGTCAGACAGGATCAGGTATTTGGGCTGGTGTGGCCAGGTTCATAGGCCTTCCCTCTGAGCGATTTAAGCAGCCAGAGACTTTCCACCACTCCTCGGTACACTCACAGGGACGCCTCACCCCACCAGCCAGTGGCAATGGGTCCTCTACCCTCCAGCCAAAAGAGGTTCTTACTCCCCTCCAGCCATGGGGCCTAGATATTTCCTTGGGATTTAAAGCATCCAGAGACTGATAACCCATCACCGGTTACTCTATAGCAGGGAGGATCGCTCACCCCCAGACAGGGGAAGGTCCTGGGGAGTCTCCCTCTTCTCTCGGCTGGGCTGGGGGGGATTCTGGCGAGCTGCTGTTGGCCCCCAGCCATCTTGGATGTCCTGATGAGGCCCCCCGAATCTTCACAGGCCATTTCTTCTCATTCGTCATTGTACGCTGGAACCTGTTTAAAAAGCCGCCAGTTGAGCGAAGCAGAAGAAAGAGAAAAGATCTATGACACCTGGTATTCCCAGTTGGTTCCCATCCCAAGTACGACCAGGCCTGAACTGCTAGCTTCTAATGCCAGACAGGATTCAGCGTGCATCTTGGCGCCGTGTGGCCAAGGGCCTAATGCCTTTCCATCAGAGCTGATTTTAAGGCAGCCTAAAGATTTCACATCCCAAGGTACACACCCATTCCCCCTGTACTCTTGGCATTGGAAGCTAAGCATTTTCAGGCCTGGTCAGTACTTGCATGGCAGACTAACTGGGAATATCAGGTGTCATAGACCTTTCTTCTGCTTCGCTCAACTGGCAGGCTTTTTAACAGGTTCCAGCGTACAATGACGAATGGAAAGGAATGGCCTGTGAAGATCGGGGGGCTCATCAGGAAACCTAAGATGGCTGGGGGCCAACAGCAGCCACCCAGGATCCCCCCAGCCCAGCCGAGAGAAGAGGGAGACTCACCAGGAGCTTACCCCTGTTTGGTGGGTGACCGGCATCCCTTGCTTGAGAGTACAGGTGTATGGGTTACAGTCTCTGGATGCTTTCAAATCAGCCCACATGAAATATCTAGGCCCCATGGCTGGAGGGGGAGTAAGAGCCTCTTTCGGCTGGAGGGTAGAGTAGCCCCATTGCCACTGGCTGGTGGGTGAGCGGCGTTTCTGGCTTGAGTGTACCGGGGAGTGGGTGAAGGTCTTTGGCTGCCTTAAAATCAGCTCAGAGGGAAAGGCCTATGGCCCTTGGCCACACCAGCCAAAATGCACCTGATCCTGCCTGACATTGGAAGCTAAGCAGGATCAGGCTTGGTCAGCACTTGGATGGGAGACCAACTGGGAATACCAGGTGTCATAGACCTTTTCTTCTGCTTCGCCCAACTGGCAGGCCTTCAAACAGGTTCTAGCATTCAATGACAAAGGAAAGGAATGGCATGTGAAGATCGGGGGGCTCATCGGGACATCCAGGATGGCTGGGGGCAAACAGCAGCCGCCCAGGATCCCCCCAGCCCAGCCAAGAGAAGAGCGAGACTCCCCAGGACCCTGCCCCTGTCTGGTGGGTGAGCGGCATCCCTGGCTTGAGAGTACAGGTGTATGGGTTACAGTCTCTGGATGCCTTCAAATTAGCCCAGATGAAATATCTAGGCCCCATGGCTGGAGGGGGAGTAAGAGCCTCTTTTGGCTGGAGGGTAGAGGAGCCCCATTCCCACTGGCTGGTGGGTGAGCGGCATCCCTGGCTTGAGTGTACCAGGGAGTGGGTGAAAGTCTTTTGCTGCCTTAAAATCAGCTCAGAGGGAAAGGCCTATGGCCCTTGGCCACACAAGCCTAAATGCACCTGATCCTGCCTGACATTGGAAGCCAAGCAGGATAAGGCCTGGTCAGTACCCGGATGGGAGACCAACTGGGAATACCAGGTGTCATAGACCTTTTCTTCTGCTTCACTCAACTGGCAGGCTTTTAAACAGGTTCCAGCGTACAATGACGAAGGAAAGGAGTGACCTGTGAAGATCGGGGGGCTCATCGGGACATCCAAGATGGCTGGGGGCCAAAAGCAGCTGCCCAGGTTCCCCCCAGCCCAGAGAAGAGAAGAGGGAGACCCCCCAGGACCCTGCCCCTGCCCGGTGGGTGAGCGGCATCCCTGGCTTGAGAGTACAGGTGAATGGGTGTGTAACTGGGAGTGGGTGAAAGTCCTTGGCTGCCTTAAAATCAACTCAGAGGGAAAGGCATATGGCCCTTGGCCACACCGGCCCAAATAAACCTAATCCTGTCTGGCATTGGAAGCTAAGCATTTTCAGGCCTGGTCAGTACTTGCATGGGAGACCAACTGGGAATATCAGGTGTCATAGACCTTTCTTCTGCTTCGCTCAACTGGCAGGCTTTTAAACAGGTTCCAGCGTACAATGACGAATGGAAAGGAATGGCCTGTGAAGATCGGGGGGCTCATCAGGACATCTAAGATGGCTGGGGGCCAACAGCAGCCGCCCAGGATCCCCCCAGCCCAGCCAAGAGAAGAGGGAGACTCCCCAGGACCTTACCCCTGTCTGGTGGGTGAGCGGCATCCCTTGCTTGAGAGTACAGGTGTATGGGTTACAGTCTCTGGCTGCCTTAAAATCAGCTCAGAGGGAAAGGCCAATGGCCCTTGGCCAAACCAGCCCAAATTCACCTGATCCTGTCTGACATTGGAAGCTAAACAGGTTCAGGCCTGGTCAGTACTTGGATGGGAGACCAACTGGGAATACCAGGTGTCATAGACCTTTTCTTCTGCTTCGCTCAACTGGCAGGCTTTTAAACAGGTTCTAGCATTCAATGACAAAGGAAAGGAATGGCATGTGAAGATCGGGGGGCTCATCGGGACATCCAAGATGGCTGGGGGCAAGCAGCAGCCGCCCAGGATCCCCCCAGCCCAGCCGAGAGAAGAGCGAGACTCCTCAGGACCTTGCCCCTGTCTGGTGGGTGAGCGGCATCCCTGGCTTGAGAGTACAGGTGTATGGGTTACAGTCTCTGGATGTCTTCAAATCAGCCCAGATGAAATATCTACGCCCCATGGCTGGAGGGGGAGTAAGAGCCTCTTTTGGCTGGAGGGTAGAGGAGCCCCATTGCCACTGGCTGGTGGGTGAGCGGCATCCCTGGCTTGAGTGTACCGGGGAGTGGGTGAAAGTCTTTGGCTGCCTTAAAATCAGCTCAGAGGGAAATGCCTATGGCCCTTGGCCACACCAGCCCAAATGTACCTGATCCTACCTGACATCGGAAGCCAAGCAGGATCAGGCTTGGTCAGTACTTGGATGGGAGACCAACTGGGAATACCAGGTGTCATAGACCTTTTCCTCTGCTTCACTCAACTGGCAGGATTTTAAACAGGTTCCAGCGTACAATGACAAAGGAAAGGAATGACCTGTGAAGATCGGGGGGCTCATCGGAACATCGAAGATGGCTGGGGGCCAAAAGCAGCCGCCCAGGTTCCCCCCAGCCCAGACAAGAGAAGAGGGAGACTCCCCAGGACCCCGCCCCTGCCTGGTGGGTGAACAGCATCCCTGGCTTGAGAGTACAGGTGAATGGGTGTGTACCTGGGAGTGGGTGAAAGTCTTTGGCTGCCTTAAAATCAGCTCAGAGGGAAAGGCATATGGCCCTTGGCCACACCGGCCCAAATGAAACTAATCCTGTCTGGCATTGGAAGCTAAGCATCTTCAGGCCTGGTCAGTACTTGGATGGGAGACCAACTGGAAATACCAGGTGTCATAGACCTTTTCTTCTGCGTCGCTTAACTGGCAGGCTTTTAAACAGGTTCCAGCATTCAATGACAAAGGAAAGGAATGGCATGTGAAGATCGGAGGGCTCATCGGGACATCCAAGATGGCTGGGGGCAAACAGCAGCCGCCCAGGATCCCCCCAGCCCAGCCGAGGGAAGAGGGAGACTCCCCAGGACCTAACCCCCGTCTGGTGGGTGAACGGCATCCCTGGCATGAAAGTACAGGTGAATGGGTTACAATCTCTGGGTGCCTTGAAATCAGCCCAGAGGAAATATCTAGGCCTCATGGCTGGAGGGGGAGTAAGAGCCTCTTTTGGCTGGAGGGTAGAGGATCTCCATTGCCACTGGCTGGTGGGTGGGTGAGCGGCATCCCTGGCTTAAGTGTACCGGGGAGTGGGTGAAAGTCTCTGGCTGCCTTAAAATCAGCTTAGAGGGAAAGGCCTATGGCCCTTGGCCAAACCAGCCCAAATGCATCTGATCCCGCCTGACATTGAAAGCCAAACAAGTTCAGGCCTGGTCAGTACTTGGATGGGAGACCAACTGGGAATACCAGGTGTAATAGACCTTTTCTTCCGCTTCGCTCAACTGGCAGGCTTTTAAACAGGTTCCTGCGTACAATGACGAAGGAAAGGAATGACCTGTGAAGATCGGGGGGCTCATCGGGACATCCAAGATGGCTGGGGGCCAATAGCAGCCGCCCAGGATCCCCCCAGCCCAGAAAAGAGAAGAGGGAGACTCCCCAGGACCCTGCCCCTGCCTGGTTGGTGAACGGCATCCCTAGCTTGAGAGAACAGGTGAATGGGTGTACCTGGGAGTGGGTGAAAGTCTTTGGCTGCCTTAAAATCAGCTCAGAGGGAAAGGCATATGGCCCTTGGCCACACCGGCCCAAATGAACCTAATCTTGTCTGGCATTGGAAGCTATGCATTTTCAGGCCTGGTCAGTACTTGCATGGGAGACCAACTGGCAATACCAGGTGTCATAGACCTTTTCTTCTGCTTCGCTCAACTGGCAGGCTTTTAAACAGGTTCTAGCATTCAATGACAAAGGAAAGGAATAACATGTGAAGATCGGGGGGCTCATCGGGACATCCAAGATGGCTGGGGGCCAAAAGCAGTCGCCCAGGATCCCCCCAGCCCAGCCAAGAGAAGAGCGAGACTCCCCAGGACCTTGCCCCTGTCTGGTGGGTGAGCGGCATCCCTGGCTTGAGAGTACAGGTGAATGGGTGTGTACCTGGGAGTGGGTGAAAGTCCTTGCTGCCTTAAAAATCACTCAAGGAAAGGCATATGCCCTTGCCACCCGGCCCAAATGAACCTAATCCTGTCTGGCATTGGAACTAAGCTTTTTCAGGCCTGGTGCAGTACTTGATGGGACCACCTGGGAATATCAGGTGCATAGACCTTTCTTTTCTTCTGCTTCGCGTCAACTGCAGGGCTTTTAAACAGGTTCCAGCGTATCAATGACGAATGGAAAGGAATGGCCGTTGAAGATCGTGGTGCTCATAGGGACATCCAAAAGTGCTGGGGGCCAACAGCAGCCACCCAGGATCCCCCCAGCCAGCCGAGAGAAGAGGGAGACCCCCAGGACCTTACCTCCTGTCTGGTGGGCAACGGCATCCCTGTGCAGAAAGTACAGTAAAGGGTTACGTCTCTGGATGCCTTGAAATCAGCCAGATGAAATATCTAGCCCATGGCTGGAGGGGAGTAAGAGCCTCTTTTGGCTGGAGGGTAGAGGATCCCCATTGCCACTGGCTGGTGGGTGAGCGGCGTACCTGGCCTTTTGAGTGACCGGGGAGTGGGTGAAAGTCTCTGTCCTGCCTTAAAATCAGCTCAGAGGGAAAGGCCTATGGCCCTTGGCCAACCAGCCCAAATGCAACCTGATTCCGTCTTACATTGGAGCCAACAGGTTCCCGCCTGGTCAGTACTTGGATAGGAAGACCAACTGGGAATACCAGGTGTAATAGACAGATAACATAGTAATTAAGGTTGAATAAAGACATCCTCCATCAAGTCCCAACCTATTCCCTATTTTTTTTTTTTTTTTTTTTTTTAACCCTACCTAACAGTTTGACCAGAGGAAGGCAAAAACCCCAGCTAAAAAGGGGGAAAAATTCCTTCCTGACTCCAAACGGCAATCGAAAGTATCCCTGGATCACCAATCTATATGCATTAATCCATAATTCTCAATATTTTTTAGTTTTAGAAACTTATCCAGGCCTTTTTTAAAGTTATTCAATGAACTTGCCATTAACCACATCTGCTGAAGACAGTTCCACAGTTTCACACGTTCTCACTGTAAAGAAACCTTCCTAACTTGAAGATGAAACTTCTTTTCTTTCCAACCTTAAAGGATGTCCCGATTCCTCTGATATGAGCCTTTAGTAACAATGCACCAGAGAGTTCATGTATGGGCCATTAAATATATGTATATAGGTTTATCATGTCCCACGCAACCGCCGCTTCTCCAATGTAAACAGCCCTAACTTGTCTAATCTGCCTGCATATTCAAGCCCCTCCATTCCCCTATTAATTTAGTTGCCCTTCTCTGAACTGCCTCATTTCCAAGATGTCCCTTTTGTATATGGGATTTCCAAAACTGCACCGCATATTCCAAATGGGCCTTACCAGTGCCTGTAAAGAGGGAGAATAATATTTTTCTCTCTTGATTCATTCCCCTCTTTTATACAAGACAATATCTTGCTAGCTCTAGCTGTTGCTACCTGGCATTGTTTGCTACAGCTAGGTCTGTTATCTACCAGAACCCCCAAATCTTTTTCCTTTCAGATACACTTACCCAGAGTTATTTATGTTGTGGTGGCACAGGGATTATTAAATCCTCAAATCTGACCTTACATTTATCACATTGAATCTGCATCTGCCATTCTGCTGCCCATTTTGATAATTATCTAGGTCTGCTTGCAGCACTTGCACATTCATTGGAATTTTCCAAAGCCTGCATAATTTTAGTGTCATCAGCAACACAACGACCTTGCTCTCAATGCCTCCCCTTCAAGTCATTTATAACAGATTAAACAGAAGCGGCCCCAGTACAGAACCCTGAGGACTCCGCTAGAACTTTAGCCCACATAGATGTAGCTCCATTAACCCATAAACCACACTTGTTTGCTGTCCAATACACCTTTCTCTATCCATGACACAAATGTTTTCTTCAAGGCCAACAGTCCTCAGTTTATACATTAGTTTCGCCTATGTGGCACAGTATCAAAGGCTTTTGCAAAATCCAAATATACCACATCCCCATCTGTGCCTGAATCTAACTTCTTACTCACTTCTTTCATAAAACCAATTAATTGTCTGCATGATCTATTTCTCATACAGATCCATGCTGCCTACTACTAATAAGATGATCTCTGAGACAAAGTCAAGGATATGCTCCCTTAAAAAAGTTTCCATCACTTCCCCTACCACTGAGTTAGGCTTACCAGGTCTATAGTTACCAGGGGCTGTGAACGACTACCTTTTTTGAATATTGGTATTACCTTGGCTTTTTTCCAATCCAGCGGCACATCCCCAGACAAAAGCGAATCTGAAAAGATGAAACAGTGGTCTTGCTAGACGGAACTAAGCTCTTTTTAAAACCTAGGATGCAATCCATCTGGTCCTGGCGTCTTTATTGATATTAAACTTTGTCTTTAATTGAATTCCATTACCATATCCTCTGTTATCCAATGGGAAACTCTTCATTTCCTCCCCCTCACATGTTAGCAATCCCTACTGGTAGGATTCTCAACAGTAAAACCGATGTAAAAAAAACGTTTAGCAGCTTAGCCTTTTCGGCATCCTCTACACAACGCACCTCAGCTCCATATTTACATGGTCCCCATTCTCAGTCCTCATTGTTTTACCATTTATTACTAAAAAACCATCCTTGGGTTGGACTTGCCTTTGTTCGCAAGCCGTTTTTCATTTTTCTATTTTAGCTAGTTTAATTGCTTTCTTGCACTCTTTATTACACTTTTGAAGTCCCTGTAGCCTGTTCGTGCCTTCTTTCTGCTTTCAAAATTTAAAAGTCCTTTTTCTTTTTTTTTTCCATTTCTTTCCCTTTTTAACCTGAGCATTAAGCCATGGCAGGTGGACCTATATTTTTTACACATTGTTTTCCTCCTAAAGGTACTCCGATTTTGGAAATGTTATAGTTTTAATATCCCTTTAAAAGTGGTCCACCTCTGCTCAGTATCTTTAACCTAGAAACAGTTCCCCCCAGTCTATGAGCAGGAGCGATTCCTTTAAAAGCATAAAATTAGCTTTCCTAAAGTTAAAAGTTTTTGTTAAGCCAGTGCACTTTAGTTTTTTGCAACCTAATAAATGACCACTATATCATGGTCACTATTCCCTAAGCTTTCCCATTACCTTCATCTCCAAAATGAGCTCGGTTATTAGATATCACCAGATCCAACAGATTCTGTCTAGTAGGAACTTCTACCATCTGTGAAAAAAATGCTCATTAGGAATTTAAGAAACTTTATACCTTTTGAGGCGCTGGCCGTTCCATCACTCCAATCTATTTCAGGGTATTAAAATCCCCATAACCAAACATGCCCCATACACACAGCCTTCGCCAACTGCATATGGAGATTCATTTCCACCTCTTCCCGCATTTGGCGGCTTATAACACTCCAACAATTAATTTACCTACCTTCTTGCTTCCTGTACAGTTTCCACCCAATGTTTCTCCTTTGCCGATCGTTTCTCCCCATCTATTCCATCTTTAAATTTGGCTTCAATTCCTGTTTACATACATACATACCTCCCTCCTTCTTATTAACTCGTTCATGTCTAAATAAGAGTACCCTTCATATTTACTGTCCAGTCGTGTGAATCATTAAGCCATGATTCTGCTATACCAATTACATCATACCTTTCCTTACGCTATTATTTCAAGTTCGCCGGTTTTTTCCAGCCAGACTCCTTGCATTTGTAAACATACATTTTAGATTATCAATTGTTTACTACTTCCATACATGGTCGTACATGCCTCCTTATACCTCTCTATGTTCCCCCCTCCCCTTCCTCCTCCTCCGTTTTGTTATAGCCCCCGATCCCTAACTTCTCTATCTACCCCTGTGTATTTAAGACGTCACCTCCCCCCCCATACCTAGTTTAAAATCTCCTCCACCCCCTAGCCATCTTCTCCCCCAAAACAACTGCACCACCACCATTGAGGTGCAATCCTGTCTCTAAAAGAGCCTGTAGCCAACAGAAATCAGCCCAGTTCTCTAAAAACCCCAAACCCCATCTCCTTACACCACTCTCTTAGCCCACCGAATTTATACTCCCTGACTCCCGTTGCCTCCCTAGCGTAGCACGTGCTGCGGTAGTATTCCTGAAATCACTACCCTGGAGGTCCTTGCTTTTAACTTGGCCCCCTAATTCTTGAAATCATTTTTAAGACTCCCTCCACCTCTAACTTTGTCATTGGCACCAATGTGAACCAAGACCCCGCCGGTCACTCCCGCCGCACCCACCCATAATCTATCTACACGATCCCACATGTCAACCCTAGCACCAGGCAGACACAACACTGTTCGGCTTGCAGGTCCTGGCGACAGATTAACCCTATCTACCCTTCTAAAAGAGAATCCCTACCACTAACCCACCGTCTACCTTTCTAGCCCCCCAGTTTCTCCCTCCCTTGTGATGGAGATGGCCGTACCCCTGGTGCTCAGGAAAGGCCCGCTCCATATCATGCGCTGCTTCCGAGCCATCGTCCTCCACACTTCACCTAAATGGCAAATCTGGGTTTGGGACGACCAGCTGGTAAAAAGCCCCGCCCCTTCCTTCCATCCCCTACTTCCCCTGGTGACCCTTACAAATCTTCCTTCCTTCTTCCACCTTATCTGCCCCATCTTCCACCCACCATTTACTGGCCCCCTGCATACCTTCATTTTCCCCCCAGGTTTGCAAGTCCCTGCAATGCTGCAAGTTACCCCTTATAACCTCTGTCACCTCAATTCCAATGGCAACCCACTCACACCTGAACACATACATAGTCCCCTTGGGGCGGCTGCTCCAAGATCCCTCATACCTGCGGCATGGATGCACATTGCGCGGCCACCCAAACAAAAACATTGTCATACTAAACAGCAATACAAGCAGAGAATAGGGGTTTGTCTTGTAAACAGCTTTCTTGTTTTAAAAAACGCTTTATTTTTTTAACGCTGTCACTTCTCTTAAACAGAAAATGCTCTTTAAAACAGGAATGCTCGAGCTAAATCGCTCATAGGGAAGAGCCTTAAAGAGTTCAAAACCAACCAGAGCCAACCGGCCTCATCAATTTAAACCCAATAGTTCCACACCCCCTCCAATCAGAGAGAAAGAGAAAAAAAAAAAAAACCTTTCCTTTGGTCTCCTACCAGCCCCCGCCCACAGGTAACAGTGTTTTTTTTAAACACATAGATGTTGTTTGTAAGTCCAGTGCTTTGGAGTTTACTCAAACATTCCTCCATCCATTATTCAAGGCAGTAATGTAAAAAAAAATAAAATACATGTGAGATTACTTACTTACACAGGTCACCCTCGCGTTCTGAAAAAATAAATCGTGTTGGTTTAGTAACAATTTACTAGTGCTGCAACCAACAGTTTAATAAACCCGCTTTTAGTTTTTTTAACGCTGTCAATTCTCTTAAAAAACAGAAAAATCTCTTAAAAACGGAAATCCTCAAGCTAATCGCTCATGGGAAGGGCGTAAGCGAGGTTCAAACCAACCGAGCCAACAGCCTCAGTCAATTTAAACCAATTAGTTACAACACCCCAACAACTTCAACCACCATCATCGAGAGAGATAAAAAAAAAAAAAAAACTTTCCTTGGCCTCCTACCACCCCCCCGCTCCACAGTAACAGTGTTTTTTTAAACACAAGTATTTGTTTTAGTAATCCAGTGCTTGAGTTTACTTCTGTTAACAATTCCTACCACCGTGTGATTTCTATAGCAGTAAGTGGTAAAGAAAGAAAATTATACATCAGTTACTGTGTAGACTTCTTACAACAGGCACCTCTGGTCCTAGAATAAATATGTGTTGGTTACGTACATTTCTGGTGGTTCGCAACCACGTTAATAACGCTTGAGTTTTTTTAACGCTGGTCAATTCTCTTAAAAAACAGAAAAATGCTCTTTAAAACAGGAAATCGCATCAGAGCTTAATCGCTCATGGGAAGTGCCTTAAAGAGGTTCAAAACCAACCAGAGGCCAACAGCCTCAGTCATTTAAACCCAATTAGGTTACACCAACAACACCCAACAAAAACCCCCTCCAATCAGAGAGAGAGAGACAAAAAAAAAAACACCTTTTCCTTTGCTCTTCCACCACCCCCGCCCCAACGGTAACAAGTGTTTTTTTTAAACACAGTATTTTGTTTTAGTATCCAGTGCTTTGAGGTTACTCAAACAATTCCTACCTTCTACCACCTTTTCAAGCAGTAAGTAAGTAAAAAAAAATAAAAAACACTATGATTAAGTACTTTACACAGTGCACCCCCTAGAAAATGAGTGTTAGGTTGTACATTTACTAGCTGCAAACAGTATTTAATAAACGCTTTAAGTTTTTTAACGCGTCAATTCTCTTAAGGGAACCGAAATTATCTCTTTAAAACAGGAAATCGCTCAGAGCTAAGCGCTCATGGAAGCCCTAAATGCGGTTCAAAACCAAACCAGAGGGCCAACAGGGCCTCAGTCAATTTTAAACCATTTACCAAAACATATTAAACAACCACAAACCCCCTCCAATCAGAGAGAGAGCAGAGAAAAAAAAAAACCCTTTCCTTTGTCTCCTACCAGCCCCCGCTCCACAGTAACAGTGGTTTTTTTAATACACAAGTATTTTGTTTTAGTAATCCGTCTTGAGGTTACTCAAACAATTCCTACCACCTTATTCAAGCAGTAAGTAGTAAAAAAAAATTAAAAATCCCTAGGAATTAATTACACAGCGCACCCTCCTAGAAATAAATATTGTTAGTTAAGTAGCATTTCCTAGGCTGCAACCACAGTTAATAAACGCTTTAGTTTTTTAACGCTGTCAATTCTCTTAACAACAAAAGAATCTCCTTTTAAAAACAGGAAAACTGCTCATGAGCTAATCGTCATGGAGGCCTAAATGAGGTTCAAACCAACCAGAGCCAACAGGCCTCGTCATTTACACCAATTAGTACACCCCCCCATCCAATCAGAGATGAGAGCGCAAAAAAAAAAAAACCTTTCCTGTTGTCTCACTACACCCCCGCTCCACAGGTAACAGTGTTTTTAAAACACACGTATATTGTTTTAGTAATCGCGTCTGTGAAGTTTTTACTCAAACAATTCCTACCACCATTCAATCAAGCAGTAAGTAGTAAAAAAAAATAAAAATAAACTCAGTGATTAATTACTTACACCAGGCAACCCTCCTAGAAATAAATAGTGTTAGGTTAGTACACTTTCTGGCTGCAACCAAGTTAAAACGCTTTTATTTTTTAACCGTCTGTCACTTCTCTTAAAACAAAAAATCTCTTTTAAAACAGAAATCGGCTCAGAGCTAATCTCTCATGGACGGCTTAAATGAGGTGTCAACAACCATAGGCCAACAGGCCTCATGTCAATTAAAACCAATTCGTTACACCCCCCTCCAATCAGAGAGAGAGAGAAAAAAAAAAAAACCCTTTCCTTGGTCCCTACCACCCCCGCTCCACAGGTAACAGTGTTTTTTAACTACAAGTAATTGTGTTTAGTAATCCGTGCTTTGAGTTTTCACTCAAACAATTCCTACCACCTTAGTTCAAGCAGTAGTAAGTAAAAAAAAATAAAAATACACTAGTGATTAATTACTTACACACTGCACCCTCCTAGATAAATATGTTGGTTTAGTGAACATTTACTAGGGCTGCAACCACAGTTAATAAACCTTTAGTTTGTTGTACCTCTGTCACTTCTCTTAAAAACAGAAACATCTCTTTAAAACAGGAAATCGCTCAGCAGCTAATCGCCATGGGAAGGCCTTAATGAGGTTCAACCTTTCTTCGCTTTCGGCTCAACTGGCAGGCTTTTTAACAAGGTTCTAGTATTCAATGAAAAGGAAAGGAATGGCATGTGAAGATCGGTGGGGCTCATCGGGACATCCAAGATGGCTGGGGGCCAACGCAGCCCAGGATCCCCCCATCCCAGTCCGAGGAAAGAGCGAGACTCCCCAGGACCTTGCCCCTGTCTGGTGGGTGAGCGGCATCCCTGGCTTGAGAGTAACGGTTGGGTTACAGTCTCTGTGCCTTCAATCAGCCCACATGAAATATCTAGGCCCATGGCTGGAGGGGAGTAGAGCCTCTTTTGGCTGGAGGGCAAGGATGCCCCATTGCACTGGCTGGTGGGTGAGCGCATCCCTGGCTTAGTGTCGCCGGGAGTGGGTGAAAGTCTTTGGCTGCCTTAAATCAGCTCAGAGGGAAAGGCCTATGGCCCTGGCCACACCAGCCCAAATGCAACCTGATCCTGCCTGATTGGAAGCCAGCAGGTCAGGCCTTGTCAGTACTTGGATGGGAGACCAACTGGGAATACCAGGTTGTCATGACCTTTTCTCTGCTTAGCCTCAACTCGGCATCTTTTAAATCTTCTCCAATCCCTGGGGACAGCGGGAGCGAGAAAAATATAAACCAGAGGGAAATTCCAAGGTATGAAAGCGCCTGATGGAACTCCTTCTTGACAAGGAACCTGGTACGAACAAAGGAAGTTTGGGTTCCTTGGGTTGCCATTGGGATTTGCATTGGGTTCTTTTGTGAAAAATCTATGGATTCAATGCAACATTCTCCGGTGCATTCTTCTCCTGCCCAGGAAATCTCTTCCTGATTGCTCATTCCAGGCAAATAAACGGCTATTTCTCTATTAGCCGTGTTTTTTCCTTCTGACCACAAGAGAATCTCTGGAATTCTGGAGTAGAAGACCATGGTTTGCGGGTTCCCAGTTCCCTCCTCTCTTGTTGATAATATGCCACACAACCGAGTGTTGTCTGAATATATCCTCAGTGCCTTGCCCCTTGATGTGTTCTCTCTTAGGAAGTGAAGCATTGCTTTTCCATAGCATCATCTCTCTGGTAATTCAATTATTCTGCTGCTGTGCTTGTTGTCCCCAAGAACCCTGGGCTGTTAGTTTGCTGGTAATCGCTCCCCACCCTCTGGGCTTGCCGTCCGTAGTTTATGCTCTTTTCCAGGTAGGAGTTTGTACTTGACTGGTCTGAAATTGTCTACTGTAGCCAACCACTCCGTAGATTGATCGTGAAGAAGATTAATTTTCGTGGATTCTGACCCTCTTTCCATTGAGACGAAAGAAGTACCCGAAGAGGGCGCAGATGTACGCATTGGGCCCAGTGTACAGAACTTCTTCCCCAATACTTGTTGAATTAAATTTCTCCTGGGCTGCTGGGAAGATGGACTAGTTTGGATAACCACCTACCTTGGCTGATTTCCATGTTTTTGGTTTTTTGGATTCTACCATCATATTCTTTGTATCCACCCAGGAAATCTCCCAGATTAGTCCAGACATTGTGTTGGTGTGAGTTTGACTTCTTTCCATTTTATATCACTCCAAACGAAGGGACTGGAGTAATTGTAAGGCTTCTCTTGGACCTGTGCTGTCAATAAATTGGATTGCTGGCCACTATTTCGTATCCTGGAAAAATGCTGGTGGAAATCCCAAGGGGACGAACCCTTATTGAATAGTGGTTCTGTTGGGATGGATGTGGAATCGTAAATTCTCCCTGTGTTCTGGAATAGATCGATATTGGAGATAAGCAACTTCGAGTCCACTTTGTGCATAACCATCTCCTCTCCTTCTTAAATGTTTGGCGACAACCTCAAAAGGACTCCCATTCTGAAGATCTTACCTTTTAAGAACTGGATTTAGAAAACGGAGGTCCAAAATGGGCGAAATTCCTCCCTGATGATTTTCTTATAAAGGAACCAGTGGAGAATAAATCCTCTTTGTTCTTCTGATATGGTACCTTTTCCAATATCCTTTTGGACATCATTGAAGATTTAAGAATCTCCTTTAAACTTTCTCTTTGCAGTGTGGTGCTTTGGTTCTCCACTGGATGCAAAAAAGCAATGTTCTTCGTGGGGGCTTGCAGAAATTCTAGGTGATAACCTTGTGATATCGTGTCCTTAGTACCCACACGATCTGTTTTCGATAGCGCCCAACACCCGACACTGTTTGAAGTCTGTCTGGTCTCCCCCACCTTGGGATGAGGCTGAGACAACCTCCATAAGGTTCTTTCTCTCTTGGGTTGTCTGGAACCTCTGGAACGAAAAGTTGTGTTCGTTCTCCACTCTACTCCTACTGTTAAAATTTCTTCTCCCGGTCTGTGGGCGTTGGCATTGCGAAATGACGATCTGAGCTGGTTAAAAATTTGGAAATTTCTTTCTATTATCCCATTATCCTTGAAATATCTCTAATCGACTACCAAGCCAGAATTCCCACCTCAAAGGTACGCTGGCAAGGTTATTTTGGATGCGTCAGCACATCTGCCTGCCCATTGGGCGAAGCCATAAAGCTCGATGGGTGTGTCTACTGAAAGTCCCAAGAGTTGGCTAAAAGCTTCAAATTAGCCAATGAAGCCTCCCGCACAAAAAGATTTGCAAAAGCTATATTCTTAATCATCTCCCCGAATCTGTTTCTCTGTTTGGTGCCGTCTCAGAAGGCTTTGTCCACTTCCTCTATATCCAAAATTATTGGCTCTTGCCAAAGCTGTTTCTTTACAACAGCCACTATCATAACAGGTTAAACGTTTTTAAAAAGTGAATCTTGACGTCTTTTCCATCGAATCTTTTAAATTTGCCCACATTAGGAGGTTGTACTCCAGTATTTTGGCATCTCTGTTGTGAGATAACATACCTTTTCCCCAAATGCTGGCGTTGGTGAATATCTCCGATCTGTACCCTCCACTCATTTAAAATATTTTTGGTTATCCTTCTCTCTGCTCATGACGGGAATGACCTTTGGGAACTTAACTTCAGTCTGGAACCATCTGTCTTGCACCTTTGGGTTCTCGGGTTGATCGACAGATGTGTTGCGGCTATTAAGGATATTAAATGCTTCCACCAATCCCGGATCAAATGTTTAGTGTCATGATAGTCCAGTTATCTTCAATTCACATTCCACACTACACTCCTCTCTCAACAGAAGGCCTGGATGTCTCATTCCTATTTGTGTCTCACCAAGGGTATATACCGGTTTCTAAATCTAGTACACACCTACCGATTTTTCCCCTTGACCGACCGTGTCGATACAGGAGGAAAGGAGGTAAGGACTGTCGGTCGCAGCAAAGCAGCCGCGTCCGACTGTTCCACCGCGACCGATCGTGCGGTCCACAGAGGACCGCACTATCGGACAAGGTTTTTCCTTCCAACCATGTCCAATTGGTCCTTTCATCGATTCGGACCGATACAAACACTTCTATGCGTCATTTCGGATCTATCGAACGACCGAACACTGAACTATCGGTTGAATCGGACCGAAATAATCTCATCAAGCGTGGTACCCACTCCGTAAGACTGCTTAGATAGTTTAGTCATTCCTTGATCCACTGGAGCAGGGGAAAAGCGTCTCCAACGCTTGCAACAGAACTCTTTTTCTGGCAAATGCCCTGTGATGACATACGAGCAATCTTACGGATGATTATTTTCTTTCCCTGAAGATAATATAAAAAAATGCATATTATAAATAGTTTATCCATTACCACCTGGATGTGGATCTGTATTTAGTAAAGACATCAAGGTCTCAAATAAAAGAATGGATAAACATAAGAAACTCATCAGCTAACCCGATACAAAAAAGGGGGGGTGTAGCACAACCAACACGACAGCTACAGGTTGTTGCTATAATAACCCCTGGGCTAGTGGATGACGAGATCCTGGGAAGCAACAGGCAACAAAAACCGAGCACAGCAATAACAGGACCCACAGGCTGGAAGACAGCGGACTCTAACTCCGCAATTTCGTGGTTGCTTTGCCGTGCCGCGATTACATCATATCTGTGCGCCGCCCGATCACGTAATGCGTCCAACCCGCCTTCCCGAACCCGCAGGAGGCAGCGTCCAAGTACCGTGTTCGCTAACACAAGCAGTTAGACAGGTCTCAATCCTGAGAGAGATTGGAATTGGACCACAACAGGTAGCCGGCTGTACCATAAGTACGGGAGGAACAGTATAAAAAAAGACCAGACAAGAAGTAAGGTGGACTCTAAATTTATAGGCTGAGGACGTCTAGGTTGGTCACACTGGGGATGGATTTAATAACCCATGTTTGGCCCAATGCCATAAGCATGGAGCACAGGAAGACTTGTAACTTCGGTTGCAGGCAAAATTGTTATTTGTTTAATTTTGGGGAGTTCTTACTTTCTTGGTTCTTGACCTCATACTAGTAAAATAGAGGTCACCAGAACTTTTAAACCACTTTCCATTCAACTCCTCCAGCATACCGGTCCTGTTTTTTAATTCCCAGTGACTCTGCAAACTAAAGACAATGCTCTTATGAGAGTTATTACGTTGAAACACTAGCTGCCTGTATCCTCCTATCTACAGTGCAGTCCAGTAGAAGATCCCAATGACATTAAGCTGGCTGTGATCTAAAAATCAAATAAACTCCATCACCGGCCAAATCACAGTAACACTACTCTAGGCAACATTAGATAGTAGACTTTAGTGAGATTTAGTTTGAGATAGATGTGAGGGAGGGGCCATTGAACTGCACATGTTCTTGAATTAATGACAAAGATTTTTCTCTTTACAACACTAATTCTGCTTTACCGACAACCGCCGCCAATTTAAACTCAGTGTAATTCCCAGAATGTGACAAGCAGCAGTAACCGGTGGGTACCCACCCTATACGACCAAACTGGTTTTACCTTTTTGCAAAACGCCAGTTTCTTATTCAAATATGTAGCCAACTGCCTGCCCAAAAACATTTAGGCCAGGCTGGCACTCAATTAATTATGTGCCAGGTATGTACAGTCCTGTCTGCCGTGTTTTTTCATGGCCCAAAGTGATTTACCTATTGCATACACCCAGTTTCTTATTCCAACCCCGAATAAGAAACGCAACTTTCAGCCTGCAGTATAAAGCCATGTTTGTATGGTGTGGTGTAGGGGCGCAACTGTAAATCACTGAGGCCCCCCCCCCCGCCCCCAAAACTATGATGTGTCCCCTATCCTTCTTTATCCACGTGGTTTTGGTTTTTTGAGAGAGTGCTATCCCTGTCCTATGAAAAATAAGACCCGCGGTTGCTCCCCTGGTAGATACACCCCGTGTGTGTGTATAAAGTGTGTGGTGTTTGGTGTGTCTTTGTATATAGTGCATGCGGGTGTGTTTAAAGCATGTAAATGTGTGTAATTAAAGCATATATGTATGTGTAATAAGAAGCTGTGAATGCAGGTATGTGAATGTAGAAGACATACGAAACGTCAAAGTCCATGCGAAACAATGTGAGATGCACCCCCTGATGGCCCGTGCCACAACAGATAGTATCAATATGGTGAACCGATTTGAAGGGAGGCACACTCTGAATATAGTGAACAAACCTCCTTTATTTACTGTGCTATAATGCCAAATTACAACGTTTCGGGAGACTAAGATGCTAGAAAAAGGACCTAAGGGCTAGCCCACACTGCCTGCGATGTGTTTTCTGAGATTGCGCTTGGGCTTTCGGTTTTTTTTCAATCATTGAACCCGTGTTGTTTCTTTTTTCGGGTGCTTGGACATTTGGCGTTCCGCATTTTTTAATACCGGCATCGCATGCCTTTTCTTATACTAATGAAGAGAAACGCATGTGTAAACACCAAAATCGCACATGATTGCATGCGATTTCATGTGCGATTGCGTTTGTGCTGTTAGTGTGGCCATACCCATAGAGCCAAAACGTGTGATTTCCTCTTCAGATAAAATGCTTTGCAACATCCATTTGAGGTTGCCTTTGATGTCCGTTTGATTACCTTATAATAAAAATTAATTCAAAACACAATCTTTGTGACAGTGAGTCCTCTCTTCATTTTCCATAGTAATTCACCATATAAGTCATAAATTCTCGTAAAACATACTTTTGAGGAATAGAACGTTTCTATTGATAAGTTAGCGGGCCAGTTTCAAACGGGATCCACAGCTGGCATTGGTTCCCTGCAAAGAAAAATGAGGAGCTAGCAACGTATTAGAAACATCTTTCTTTCTAATACTCTAATTTGTAACTTTTTTCATGTATACAGATAAATATAATTGTTACACTCCTCATATAAGTTCGATCTTAAAGTAGCTATACATAAGACATAAAGTATTTGATTACCATAAAAGTATTTATAAAAACAATCTAGTTAACTCCTCATTCCAACCCCTTGGTGTTAACGTTTGTGAAGTATGGTCTAATCCACCAGTGTTCACGTCGCAGAGATTGATGTACGCAAATCACTACCTTTAAAGTGGTTGGTCTAAACTGACCTTCTAATACCTGCCATCTCAGTTGTCATGGCATTATGCTTAAGTTTAAAATGTCATGCTAGCGGGGTACCATATTTCGTCTCATTGGGTGTTTTATATAAGTTTTATATATAACACAAGTTTATATTTTATAATGGGAGCTGTCAGGCCATCCGTATATATCCTTAATAAAATCACCTCACTGCTAGTCAATAAAGTGACTAATTTCTGATATCTAACTCTACTCTACTACTTCTACTACCGCCCCATTCCAGTGTTCATGCCTGGCCATGACTGCAGCATTTTTTTGCAGTGTTTAAACTTCACTAAACCGTAAACCTGCTGGAGCGCTTCCTGTCCACTGCATACAATCCAATGTCTCTCTCTGCCACACAGATTTGTGTCCTTTTCTTCTACGTGGTTTAGTTACAGAAGGTAGCTTGGGGTTTTTAAATTAAGGTGGGAAAGGGACAAAGGCAGACTTTAAATGTGGTGGGGTGAAGGAATCTAAATCAACTTATGTATTATAAGAAATAATGCAAACTCTTCACATTAATAAGGACATTACGTCCACCTCTGAGTTCCCACCCTTATAAAATGCAACTCGGCCTACAGCTCGTGCTTCTATATGGTCGTGGGAACTCCTCGGGTGGTGTAATTTTATTTCCTTATATTTATACTGGTAAGGGGCCACATTATCCCTTATATATTCCCTTTTGTGTCAGACAATCTTCCTCTTACCCTCTCTTTTAGTCTTCCCTACATACCTCCGAACCACAACGGGCATTTTAGGAAATAGACACATCCTTAACATCTACATGTGTGTAATCCTTAAGTTTAATTGGTAATTTCCTCCTTTTGTCGATGGTTAATATACTGCGTCACCTGGGAATAATGGAACTACAACACTACAAATGACAAGATCTACATGAGTGTTTGGCCCATTTTAGGTCTCCCACAAGAATAAAAGTTTGCTCTATCTTATTTGGTAACAAGTTGTATGTGGTTAATTGTCTCCAATATTTGCTGCTCTTATAAAGAACTAGACATTAAGCCCGCTACAAAACGGCGCTAGAAGCACCAATGTTATGCCCCCTAGTGTCCATAGGCCATAGTCCTCCCTCCATGTCCGCAATGCCACAGTTACCCTCTTATGGTCCCCAGGCCCAGAGTCCCCCCTCCCCTCCCGTCCAAGGCCCGGACCCCCTCTGTCTGCCACCAATCCAAGCCCCCCCCTCTTGTCCCAAATCCAGGGACACCCCCCTTTGTAACCAAATCCAAGCCCTCCAACTCAGCCCCCCTCTGTAACCACAATCCAAGCCCGCCGCCCCCTCTGTACCAATCCAAAAAATCCAAATCCCACCCCCCCCGTCCCAAATCCGGGGGCTCCCCTATCTGTCCCCGAATCCAGGGCCTCCCCCCCTCTGTCCCGCAAATCCAAATGGGCCCTCTGTCTCCCAAATCCAGGGCCCCCGTCCCAAGCAACCTTCACGCTGCAGTCTGTTTTTAATATTAATTGCTGTTTCCTCTTTCCTTTCTCTTCTTCTTGGGTGTGTTTCTGTGTTTCTTTTCCCTACCTAGATCTACTAAGAGCGGTGGAGTGCAATAGAACTGCAGGAAACCCTCACACAACTCTTCCTCTCTAGTGTGGTCCATAGGAACTGCAGAGACTCTCCCCTCTCCTCTATGGTGAGTCCCATACAACTGCAGTGGACAACACACGACACGGACAAAGTACGCACACTTATAGGGTTTTATTATATATGATAACATGTTTTTTTCTTTTCTGCAATAGAGTGAGCTGGTTACGTCTGGTTCAGATGATATATGTGCCCAGTTTTTTATTGATAATACGTTACACTCATAATCCTCTAAACTAATCTGCCAAAGAAGACCATACAGTGCTACTACTAAAGTGCGCAAGGACCTTGGTTTGGTTTCATCACACTCCATCACCCTGTTCCGGGTTTTCTTCTAAAATTGTCTCTTGAGATCAAAGCTTTTCAGGGCTGATGCCATAGCATATTCCTATCATACCCCTGTCCTCAAATTTTTGACTCATTTCCTAACAATTCGGTTTTACACCCTGACTATTCTCCTTACGCTAATAGCTGGCTGTTGGGTAAAACTTTAACCGTAACCCTGGGATGGAAGCTGTTGCGCATGAAATGATTATTCCCTGTCGTAGTTTACATACAAGTCTGATTAGGCATACCATTCTGTAGCCAATTAATTGGGTCTCATGCCTTCCCCAAATACGTATATTTACATATCTCAGGTAGTTTCATAGGTATGTGATAAATATTCATTATAGAATCCATTTCTTTCGAATCGAATGCTGATATAAAGATATTGGCATAGGGGCCCGGCGCGGCACTTGTAGCGAACCCATAGCTTGTGCCCAGGTATTTCTGGTAAGAAATAAGGTTGCGTAGTGAGGAGAAATCGAGAACCTGAGAAATTCAGTCGATGTCACACACAACGAAAGAATAGGACGGGCGGATGTCATTGAACGATGAGGACTAAGTGTTGTGGAGGTGTAGCCATGTGCTTAAGGCGTATGCTCCTCGTCCATAATCTCGTATGCTCCTCTGGACGTGTGTAGTTGGAATTGAAGTGTACATGATTCCACGTCCAAATCTACAAGAGAGGGAAACGCAACTTGTCAACATTCCATTGTATCCTTTCATATCCTCCTTCCATTTTTTCAAAACTCTGCCATGTGTGTCTCTAGCTTAACTGTTTGATCTCAAGTGCCCAAGTTGTCCCTTTATTTATATTTATCTATTTTGAACAAGCTAGGGTAATGTCTCTAGCTCATCTGGGTTTTTAAGTATAGGGCTCGTAAAGTTTAGATTCCCATGTTTTGTCCTCACTGTCTGAGTCTGTACAGTACATGACGGCTGTGTAAGAAGCCACTCCCAAAAAAACTATCTTTTATGAGGCTACTTACAGATCTGAAAAAAAACCATTTTGCTGTCCTTTCCTCTACCTATGGACATTTTAAAGGTAGGAGTGGTGCGCTTTTTAATAAAGACCACTTGTTAGGGATCCACAGTTCCCCTATCAACACACACACAGTAACGAGTTTGACCAAGTGAACTGTCCATCTAGTCATCCCCCTCACCCTCCTTTTTAACCCTACCTTGATCCCGCGGAAGGCAAAAACAGCAAAAAATGGAGGGGGGTCCTCCTGACTTAAAATGGCGGAAAAGTATTATTATTATGGATTTATATAGTGCCAACATCTTCCGTGTACTTTCCAATGACCATGGCTGGATTTTTCTGGGTAGGTCACCAGGCCATGGCCAGGATGCCATGACCCGCCAGGGCGGAACGAAAGAGCAATTTGAACCCAGAGATCCACTCCTTTCATTTTAAAGCCGCAGCACGAATAAATGCAATGCGTTCATTACACAGAACACTGCGTACATCCCCTCAAAATCCAACTGACAGCCCGGAGTATACCCTGCATTTACTCTTTCAGCCTGCCGGTGTCCAGGCTGCTGGTTTTCTGCCCCCATCCCCCCCACCAAGGCTGGGCTGTTTTGTTTTTATATCAGAGATAAGTAAAGTACCCTACACATGACACACTGATTATTATTGCATCTGTCATGTTAAGAGTTTGTGCATGTTAGATTTACCGTAGTGTGTTGTAGGTGGTGTCCCTGTGTGTTAAATAATGGCATATGTTAAGGAGTGTGTGTGATGAGTGAGGGTACAGTAATGTGTGCTGTATAACACTGCCTTGCAGAACCACACTATTTATAGCTCCTCTGGATTGGTAATGAAATGTTAAGTGAGAGCATTTAATATACCTTAGCCCTTATCCCTTTAGAATTAATATAATATATTTATACTCTTCACAGGAGATTGCAATTGAGTTTTTAGGAGCTACCAATGTGGTGGGTATGGGTATATGATATTACATATAGCAAGGTGTATATGTATGTGTTGTACTATCTCACTATTCCCATTAATGACCATCAGTAATGGTAATATAAATTTTAGCACTGACTTATCTTAGGTACAACACAAATATACAAAATACATAAACATACGTACCGAGCTGAGATCCCTATTGTAAATGGAATGGTCAAATGCAGCTTAAACCACACCCCTGTGGGGTTATCCAAAAAAAGTGTTATCCCAAACAAAGTTTTCTGTCTGCTACACAGGAATGTGATTGTATTGTAATTGCATATCCACCAAGGCTCCTTACATTCCGCCTCCAGCTGCAGGTGGTTCAGTTAGTAATAACAGCAAACTCCCTGCTCTCTATGGTAGGAGGAAGATAGTGAAAGTAGATTGTGGTGTGTCTTGGAGTGATTTGCCTGCAACACAAGATCCTGTGTGTACACCCTGTGTAGAAGATCCTTTAACCGCCTGTTGGGAGACAGATCATTGGACAGACAGTACCTTAAAATTGGACACAAAACTCTGAGGCACCGATAAGTGTACACCACTTACAGGGACACACAATATACAGCCTGATCATATTCAAGTGTGCACATAGATACGGCACCCCGGATTACTGCACATGTTCTGTGGGAACCTGTTATGTGCATTGTCTGCTTTGTGCAGACCCCAGAGTAACCACTGTTGTGCCATGCTACCCTATCGCTTCCTAAAGCATTGATCTGTACAAAATTGTGGCAGCGGTGCTGGTAAAACCATATATTCTCCCTGTTTTTTTTGTATATTTGTTCTCTGTATTAAGCTATGAGGCTGCTACTGATAAGTTTGATAAATCCTCCTGTGCCTGTACCTGCAATGAATTCCCCAATTAGACTCATATCTCTCGGCAGGTTTAAGTGCCAACCTATTTTTAATCCATTGATGGGGTTCTATGGAGTGGACTGAAATTGGCTAGAACAATTTGAATTGGCAGCCACTATTAGATGGTTGGGGATAACTCTCTTGAAAGTCCTTAGCTTTTTGCTTAGTGGTAAAGCCAGGCAGGAATAACCAAGGATTTACTGTAATACTGAATAAAAGGTCATTATCAGTTATAAAAATTGCTCTAAAGCAACTTTTTTTTAATTAGATCTGTACATAAAGAATATATAAAGGATAATTCATTTCTTTATTACAAACAAATTGAGAATTTTGTATACGTTTAGATTATTATGGCAATGCTATTACATAACATGATGCTGTGAAGGTAACCTTCGGTTATATATGAGGTACCTCACCACTTGGCCTGTAATACTATACGTATACCTAGCCCTGTTTTAGTTCACCACACAGTGTGGCAGGATGCCTTGGTCTCCTCTCAGACATGCAGGATTATCTATTGGTTCCTCTGGAAATCTGGTGACTGTCCTGAGTACAGTTTCAATATACCTGTGTAAAGATTCTAGTATCCACACCTAGCAACATACACACACATATGGCATTGTGCCGCAACATGCACATTTTGCTAGTATCTCTATATATATATATAATATATATAATATATATCTTGTGGGATCGTCGTGTCTGGTGGTGTCACAATTCACTTAAGAAAGAGACAGCAGACTTTGTAACATACACAGTTGAGCTCCTGCCTGTAGTTTTATTAAACGGTAAACTAAACTAAACTGAACGCACTCCCAGCTCTTCTGAGCGTCAAGCACACATTTCGTTACTGGGAAATAACAGTCTTTTCCATATAAATCATACATTCTTTGCATTACGAAAACAAATAAAAACCCTATTTGACTGCTTGTCTTAAATCAAATAGAACCAGAGGCCTGCTAGCAGACTTCACCGCCCTCCAGGATTTCTCGCAAAGGCAAAACCACACACACCACACCCGGCTGTCTGCTAAATGTCCCCCTGATGGACTTAACTGACTAAGAATCCCCCCCACTCTTCCTAGCCAGACCCAGGGCCCTGCTACTGGTAAATTAAACACCTCATACAGACTCCTTTAAAAAAAATAACTTCCCTGGCGCCTCAGCGAAGCCATTAACGGCAGCCTGGGTGGTATATACACGCCATCTACACTACTTCCCTTTAGCAAGACATTTTCCCTTGTCAACATTCCCCCCCCCTCTTTGGTTTTTTGTTCCTGGTTTTTTTTTGTTTGTCCTGTGTTGAGTGACCGGGGAGTGGGTTGATGAAGTTCTTGGCTCAAAATCAGACTCAGAGAGAAAGGACTATGCCCCTGGCTCCACAAGCCGCCAAATGCACTATACTGTCTGACATTGAAGCAAAGAGGTTCAGGCGAGGTACAGTCCTATGGACTGGGAGACAACTTGGGAATACCAGTGTCATTAGACCCTTTTCCTTGCCTTCATCAACTGGCAGGCTTTCAAACAGGTTCAGCGATTCAATGAAAAGGAAAGGAATGGCTGTGAAGATCGGGGCTCATTGGGACATCCAAGATGGCTGGGGGCAAACAGCCACCCGGATCCCCCAGCACAGCCGAGAGAAGAGGGGAGACTCCCAGGAACCCCACCCTGTCTGGGGTACGCATCCCTGGCATGAAAGTAAAGGTGAATGGGTTACAGTCTCTGGATGCCTTGAAATCAGCCAGAGGAAATATCTAGGCCCCATGGCTGGAGGGGGAGTAAGCAGCCTCTTTGGTGGAGGGTAAAGGATCCCCATTGCCACTGGCTGGTGGGTGAGCAGCGTCCTGGTGAGTGTACGGGGAGTGGGTGAAAATCTCTGGCTGCTTAAAATCAGCTCAGAGGGAAGGCCTATGGCCCTGGCCACACCAGCCCAAAAGGCACCGATCCTGTCTGACATTGGAAGCAAGCAGTTCAGGCCTGTCAGTACTTGGATGGGAGGACCAACGGGAATACCAGGTGTCATAGGACCTTCTTCTGCTTAGCTCAACTGGCAGGCTTTCTAACAGGTTCAGCAGTTCAATGACGAAGGAAAGAATGGCAGTGAGATCGGGGACTCATCGGACATCCAAGATGGTGGGGGCAAACAGCAGCCCAGGATCCCCCCAGCCCAGCCGAGAGAGAGGGAGACTCCCAGGACCCCCCCTGTCTGGTGGGTAAACGGCATCCCTGGCATGAAAGTAAGGTGAATGGGTTACAGCTCTGGGATGCCTTGAAATCAGCCCAGAGGAAATATCTAGGCCCCATGGCTGGAGGGGGAGTAAGAGCCTCTTTTGGCGAGGGAGGATCCCCATTGCCACTGGCTGGGTGTGAGAGCGTCCCTGGTTGAGTGTACCGGAGTGGGTGGGGTGAAATCTCGGTGCCTAAAATAGCTCAGAGGTAAGGCTATGGCCCCTGGCCACACCAGCCCAAATGCACCTGATCCTGTCTGACATTGGAAGCAAGCAGTTCAGGCCTGGTCAGTACTGGATGGGAGACCAACTGGGAATACCAGGTGTCATAGACCTTTTCTCTGCTTCGCTCAACTGCAGGCTTTTAAACGGTTCAGCATCAATGACGAAGGAAAGGAATGGCATGTGAAGATCGGGGGCTCATCGGGACATCCAAGATGGCTGGGGCCAAACAGCAGCCACCAGGATCCCCAGCCCAGCCGAGAGAGAGGGATACTCCCCAGGACCCCCCCTGTCTGGTGGGTACGGCATCCCTGGCATAAGGACAGTAAGGGTTACGTCTCTGATGCCTTGAATCAGCCAAGAAATATTGGCCCATGGCTGGAGGGAGTAAACCTCTTTTGCTGGAGGTGAGGACCCATGCCATGGGTGGGGTGGGGTCCCAGGTGAGTGTACCGGGAGTGGTGAAAACTCTGGCTGCCTTAAAATCAGCCAGGGAAAAGCCTATGGCCTGGCCACACCAGCCCAAATGCACCTGATCCTGTCTGACATTGGAAGCTAAGAGCAGGTTCAGGCCTGGTCAGTACTGGATGGGAGACCAACTGGGAATCACAGGTGTCATAGTCCCTTTTCTTCGCTTCACTCAACTGCAGGCTTTAAACGGTTCAGCATCAAAGACAAAGGAAAGGAAGGCATGTGTGTGAAGATCGGGGGCTCATCGGGACATCCAGATGCTGGGGGCAACAGCAGCCTGCCAGGATCCCCCAGCCCAGCCGAGAGAAGAGGGAGACTCCCCAGGACCCCACCCCTGTTTGGGGGTAAACGGATCCCTGGCATAAAGTACAGGTGATGGTTACAGTCTCTGGATCGCCTGATAAACAGCCCAGAGGGAAATAATCTAGGCCCCATGGCTGGAGGGGAGAGTAAGAGCCTCTTTTGGCTGGAGGGTAGAGGTCCCCATTGCCATGGGTGGTGGGTGAAGCGGTCCCTGGTTGAGTGTACGGAGTGGGTGTGAAAAAAATCTCTGGCGCCTTAAATCAGCTCAGAGGGAAGGTCATGGCCACTGGCCACACCAGCCCCAAATGCACCTGATCCTGTCTGACATGGGAAGCAAGCAGGTTCAGGCCTGGTCATACTGGATGGGAGACCATTGGGAATACAGGTGTATAACCTTCTTCTGCTTCTGCTAACTGCAGGCTTTAACAACGGTTCCTAGCATACAATGACAAGAGGAAAGGAATGGCTGTGAAGATCGGGGGGCTCATCGGACATCCAAGATGGCTGGGGCAAACCAACACAGCGCAGGATCCCCCCCAGCCCAGCCGAGAGAAGAGGAGACTCCCCAGGACTCCACCCTGTCTGGTGGTAACGGCATCCCTGGCTGAAAGTACAGGTGAATGGGTTAACAGTATCTGGATGCCTTGAAATCAGCCCAGAGGAAATACTTAGGCCCCAGGGCTGGAGGGGGAGTAAGCAGCCTCTTTTGGCTGGAGGGTAGAGGATCCCCATTGGCCACTGGCTGGTGGGCGCAGGGCGTCCCTGGTTGAGTGTACAGGCGGAGTGGGTTGAAAATCTCTGGCTGCCTTCTTAAAATCAGCTCAGAGGGAAGGCCTATGGCCCCTGGCCACAGCAGCCAAATGCACCTGATCCTGTCTGACATTGGAAGCTAAGCAAGGTTCAGGCCGGTCATACTGGGGGGAGACCAACTGGGAATACAGTGTCAAGACCTTCTTTTGCTTCACTCAACTGGCAGGCTTTTAAACGGTTACCAGCGTACAATGACGAAGGAAAGAATGGCCTGTGAAGATCGGGGGTCTCATCGGAATACCAGATGATGGGTGGGGCCACAGCAAGCCACCAGGATCCCCCCAGCCCCAGCAGAGAAAGAGGGAGACTCCCCAGGACCTTACCCCTGGCTGGTGGTGAACAGCATCCCTGGCATGAAAGTACAGGTGATGGGTTACAGTCTCTGGATTGCCTTGAAATCAGCCAGAGGAAATATCTAGGCCCCATGGCTGGAGGGGAGGTAAGAGCCTCTTTTGGGCTGAGGGTAGAGGATCCCCATGCCACTGGCTGGTGGGTGAGCGGCGTCTGGTTGAGTGTTACACGGGGTGGGTGAAAGTCTCTGGCTGCCTAAAATCAGCTCAGAGGGAAAGGCCTTGGCCACTGGCCCACCAGCCAAATGCCTGATCCGTCTGACATTGAAGCAAGCAGGTTCAGGCCTGGTCAGTACTGGATGGGAGACCAACTGGGAATACCAGGTGTCATAGACCTTTTTCTGCTTCACTCAACTGGCAGCTTTTAACAGGTTCCAGCTACAATGAACGAAGGAAAGAATGGCCTGTGAAGATACGGGGGTCTCATCGGGACATCCAAGATGGTCTGTGGGGCAACAGCAGCACACCAGGATCCCCCCAGCCCAGCCGAGAGAAGAGGGAGACGTCCCCAGGACCCTACCTGTCTGGTGGGTGAACGGCATCCCTGGCATGAACAGCGTGAATGGGTAGTCTCTGATGCTGAAATACCCAGAGGAATATTGCCCCATGGTGGAGGGGAGTAAAGCTCTTTGCGGAGGGTAGAGATCCCCATTGCCACTGGCTGGTGGTGAGCGGGTTCCTGGTGAGTGTACCGGGTGAGTGGGTGAAGTCTCTGTGCTGCCTTAAAAATCAGCTCAGAGGGAAAGGCCTATGGCCCCTGGCCCACAGCCCAAATGCACCTGATCCTTCTGACATTGGAGACAAAGCAGGTTCAGGCCCTGGTCAGTACTGGATGGGAGACACACTGGGAATACCAGTGTCCATAGACCTTTCTTCTGCTTCACTCAACTGGCAGGCTTTTAAACAGGTTCCACGTACAATGAGAAGGAAAGGAATGGCCTGTGAAGATCGGGGGTCTCACGGGACATCCAAGATGGCGGGGGCCAACCGAGCCACCAGGAATCCCCCCAGCCCAGCGAGAGAAGAGGAGACCCCCCAGGACCTTACCCCTGTCCGGTTTGGTGAACGGCATCCCTGCGATTAAAGTAACAGGTGAATGGGTTACAGTCTCTGGGAGCCTTGAAATCAGCCCAGGAAAATATCTAGGCCCCATGGTGGAGGGGGAGTAAGAGGCTCTTTTGGCTGGAGGGTAGAGGATCCCCATTGCACGGCTGGTGGGTGAGCGGCTCCCTGGTTGAGTGTACCGGGGAGTGGGTGAGTGAAAGGTCTCTGGCTGCCTTAAAACGCTCAGAGGGAAAGGCCTATGGCCCCTGGCCACACCAGCCCAAATGCACCTGATCCTGTTGACATTGGAAGCCAAGCAGGTTCAGGCTGGTGTAGTACGTGGATGGGACCAACTGGGATACCAGGTGTCATAGACCTTTTCTTCTGCTTCACAACTGCATGGCTTTTAAACAGGTTCCAGTACAATGACAAGGAAAGATGGCCTGTGAAGATCGGGGGTCTCATCGGGACATCCAGATGGCTGGGGCAACAGCCGCCACCCAGGATCCCAGCCCAGCCGAGAGAAGAGGAGACTCCCCAGGACCTTACCTTGTCTGGTGGGGTAAAGCGCATCCCTGGCATGAAAGTACAGGTGAATGGGTTACAGTCTCTGGATGCCATGAAATCACCAGAGAAATATTAGGCCCCATGGCTGGAGGGGGAGTAAGAGCCTCTTTTGGCTGGAAGGGTGAGGATCCCATTGCCCACTGGCTGGTGGGTGAGCGCGTCCCTGGTTGAGTGTACCGAGGGAGTGTGGTGAAAGTCTCTGGCTGCCTTAAAATCAGCTCAAGGGAAAGGCTATGGCCCCGCCACACCAGCCAAATGCACCTGATCTGCTGACATGGAAGCAGCAGGATCAGGCCTGGTCAGTACTGGATGGAGACCAACTGGGAATACCAGTGTGTCATAGAATTTTCTCTGCCTTCACTCAACTGTCAGGTTTTAAACAGGTTCCAGCATACAATGACGAAGGAAAGGAATGGCCTGTGAAGATCGGGGGTCTCATCGGGACATCCAAGATGGCTGGGGCCAACAGCAGCCACCCAGGATCCCCCAGCCCAGCCGAGAGAAGAGGGAGACTCCCCAGGACCTTACCCTGTCCGGGGTGAACGGCATCTGGCATGAAAGTACAGGGTGAATGGGTTTACAGTCTTGGATGCCTTGAAATCAGCCAGAGGAAAATCTAGGCCCATGCTGAGGGGAGTAAACAGCCTCTTTTGGCTGGAGGGTAGAGGATCCGCCTATGCCACTGCTGGTTGGCGAGCGAGGTCCTGGTGAGGTCCGTGGGAGTGGGTGAAAGTTCTCTGGCTGCCTTAAAATTACGCTCAAGGGAAAGGCTATGGCCCCTGGCCACACCAGCCCAAATGCAGCCTGATCCTGTCTGACAATTGGAAGCCAAGCAGGTTCAGGCCTGGTCAGTACTTGGATGGGAGACCAACTGGGAATACCAGGTGTCATAGACTTTTCTTCTGCTTCACTTCAACTGGCAGGCTTTTAAAACAGGTTCAGCGTACAAGACGAAGGAAAGAGGAATGGCTGGAATATCGGGGGTCTCATCGGGAATCCAAGATGGCTGGGGGCCAACAGCAGCCCCAGGATCCCCCAGCCCAGCCGAGAGAGAGGAGACTCCCAGGAACCTTACCCCTGTCTGGTGGGGAACGGATCCCTGGCATGAAGTACAGGGAATGGGTACAGTCTCTGGATGCTTGAAATCAGCCCAGAGGAAATATCTAGGCCCCATGGTGGAGGTGGAGTAAGAGCTCTTTTGGTGGAGGGTAGAGGTCCCATTGCCACTGGCTGGTGGGCGAGCGGTCGTCCCTGGTGAGTGTCCCGGGGAGTGGGTGAAAGTCTCTGGCTGCCTTAAATCAGCTCAGAGGGAAAGGCTATGGCCCCTGGCCACCACCAGCCAAAGGCACCTGATCTGTCTGACATGGAAGCAAGCAGGTTCAGGCTGGTCAGTACTTGGATGGGTAGACCACTGGGAATACCAGGTGTCATAGACCTTCCTCGCTTCACTCATACGGGTTTTAAACAGGTTCTCAGCATCAATGACAAAGGAAAGAATGGCATGTGAAGAACGGGGGCTCATGGGACACCAAGATGGCTGGGGGCCAACAGCAGCCGCCCAGGATCCCCCCAGCCCAGCGACGAGAAGAGGGACTCCCCAGGACCCCACCCCTGCTGGTGGTACGGCATCCCTGCATGCAAGTACGGGAGGGGTTACAGTCTCTGGATGCCTTGAAATAGCAGAAGAAATATCTGCATGGCTGGAGGGGGGTTAAGAGCCTCTTTGGGGGGGGAGAGGATCCAATTTGCCATGGTGGTGGGTGAGCGCGTACCTGGTGAGTGTACCGGGAAGTGGGTGAGTCTCTTGGCTGCCTTTAAAATCAGCTCAGAGGGAAGGCCTATGGCCCCTGGCCACACCAGCCCAAATGCAACTGATCCTGTCTAGGCATTGGAAGCCATAGCGTTCAGGCCTGGTCAGTACTTGGATGGGAGACCAACTGGAATACCAGGTGTCATAGACCTTTCTCTGCTGTTTAGCTACAACTGAGGCTTAAACTGTTCAGCATCAATGACAAAGAAAGGAATGGCAGTGAAGATCGGAGGCTCATGGGACATCCAAGATGGCTGGGGGCAACAGCAGCCCCAGGATCCCCCCAGCCCAGCCGAGAGAAGAGGGAGACTCCCCAGGACCCCCCCTGTCTGGTGGGTAAACGGCATCCCTGGCATTGAAAGTACAGGTGAAGGGTTACAGTCTCGGGGATGCCTTGAAATCAGCCCAGAGGAAATAACTAGGCCCATGGCTGGAGGGGGAGTAAGAGCTCTTTTTGGTGGAGGGTAGAGGACCACCATTGCCACTGGCTGGTGGGGGTGAGCGAGCGTCACTGGCTTAGGTCGTACGGGGGATGAGGTGGAAAGTCTCTGGCTGCCTTAAATCAGCTCAGAGGGAAGGCCTATGGCCCTGGCCACACCAGCCCAAATGCACCTGATCGGCTGACATTGGAAGCTAAAACAGGTTCAGGCCGGTCAGTACTTGGATGGGAGACCAACTGGGAATACCCAGGTGTAATAGACCCTTTTTCTGCTTCGCCTCAACTGACATGGCTTTAAACGGTTCTAGCATCAGGACAAGGAAAGGACTGCATGTGAGATCGGGGCTCACGGGACATCAAGATGGCTGGGGGCAACAGCAGCACCCAGGATCCCCCCAGCCCAGCGAGAGAAGAGGGAGACTCCCCAGGGACCCACCCTGTCTGGGGTTGGTAACGGCATCCCTGGCATGAAAGTACAGGTGAATGGGTTACAAGTCTGTGCTGCCTTGAAAATCAGCCAGAGGAAATATCTAGGCCCCATGGCTGGAGGGGGAAGTAAGAGCCTCTTTTGGACTGAGAGGGTAGAGAGCCTCATCCCATAGGCATTGGTGGAGTGAGACGAGCGTCCTGGCTTGCGTTACGGGGAGTGGGTGAAAGTTCTCTGGTGCCTTAAAAATCAGCTCAGAGGGAAGGCCTAGGCCCTTGGCCACACCAGCCCCAAATGCACCTGCATCGTCTGGCCTTGCGAAGCTATAGCAGGTCAGCCAGTGCGTCAGACTGGAAGGGAGACCAATGGGAAATACAGTGTTCATAGACTTTTCTTCTGCCTCGCTCAATGGCAGGCTTAAACATGTTCCAGTTACTAGCATAGACAAAGGAAAGAAATGCCATGTGGAAAGATCGGGGGGCTCCTCGGGACATCCAAGATGCTGGGGGAAATCAGCAGCCGGCCCAGGATCCCCCCCAGCAGCCGATGAGAAGAGCGGAGACTCCAGGACCCCCACCCGTTGGTGGGTGAGCGACATCCCTGGCTGAGAAAGTCAGGTGAATGGGTTACAGTCTCTGGACTTTTTCCTTGAAATCAAGCCAGAGGACACACTACTAGGCCCCATGTGGAGGGGGAGTAGTAAGGCCTCTTTTGGAGCTGAGGGTAGAGGTACCCCATGCCACTGGCTCGGTGGTGTGAGCAGCGTCCCTGTTGAGTGTACGGGGAGTGACGGCGTGAACACATCCTCTGGCTGCCTTAAAATCAGCTCAGAGCGGTAAGGTCTATGGCCCACCCCTGGGCCACACCAGCCCAAAAGGGCACCTGATCCGTCTGACTAATGGAATTAAGCCAGGTCAGGCTGGTCATTACTTGGATGGAGACCATTGGGAATACAGGTGTCAAGACTTATGTGTAGCTACTGCTTTCGACTCAACTGACAGGAATCAAAAGGGTTCATCAGCATTCAAGACAAAGGCAGGAATGGCATGATGACGATCGGCCCCCGGGCATCGGGACATCCCAGATGGCTGGGGGCAAACAGCAGCGCAAGGATCCCCCCCAGCCAGCCGAGAGCAGAGGAAGCCCTGACCCCACCCCTGTCTGGTGGGTGTGTAACGGATCCCTGGCATGAAAGTCGGTGAATGGGTTACAGTCTCTGGATGCCGTGAAAATCAGCCGAGGAATATTAGGGGCCTCCGTGGCTGGAGGGGGAGTAAGGCCTTCTTTTGGCCTGGAGGTAGAGGATCCCCATTGCCAATGGGCTGGGGGTGAGCAGCGCTTCCTGGTGAGTGTACCGGGGGAGTGAGGTGAAAAATCTATGGCTGCTTAAACTCAGCTGCAGAGGGTAAGGCCTATGGCCCCCTGGCCACACCAGCCCAAATGCACTGATTCTGTCTGACAAGCCAGGGATGCCGCTCACCCACCAGACAGGGGCAAGGTCCTGGGTAGTCTCCCTCTTCTCTCGGCTGGGCTGGGGGGATTCTGGACGGCTGCTGTTTTCCCCCAGCCATCTTGGATGTCCCGATGAGTCCCCCGATCTTCATAGGCCATTTCTTTCCTTCGTCATTGTACGCTGGAACCTGTTTAAAAGCCTGCCAGTTGAGCAAAACAGAGGAAAAGATCTATGACACCTGGAATTCCCAGTTGGTCTCCCATCCAAGTACTGACCAGGCCTGAACCTGCTTTGCTTCCAATGTCAGACAGGATCAGGTGCATTTGGGCTGGTGTGGCCAAGGGCCATATGCCTTTCCCTCTGAGCTGATTTTATGGCAGCCAGAGACTTTCACCCACTCCGCAGTACACTCAAGCCAGGGACGCCGCTCACCAACCAGCCAGTGGCAATGGGGCTCCTCTACCCTCCAGCCAAAAGAGGCTGTTACTCCCCCTCCAGCCACAGGGCCTAGATATTTCCTCTGGGCTGATTTCAAGGCATCCAGAGATTGTAACCCATTCACCTGTACTCTCAAGCCAGGGATGCCGCTCACCTACTAGACTGGAGCAAGGTCCTGGGGAGTCTCCCTCTTCTCTCGGCTGGGCTGGGGGGATCCTGGGCGGCTGCTGTTGGCCCCTGTTAGTTTTTTATATATTCTCTATTATTACTTAGCCTAATAGCAGCAATTCTGTTCTCTGACTCCATTTTGTCTTATACTATTGTCGTGTTATTGCAGATGTTTTGCTTCCAAATTTTCTGAGCTCAAGGTCTTTTCCCTCCTACATTGTGTGTCAGCCTGACTCTATCTTCATATTCCAAGGTTTTAGTACGTCATCTGCAGACACTGTGTCTGGCCTGCCCTTTTTCTGGCAAAGCCCTTTTTTTTCTGGTTTGATATATTTCAATGTACGAAATCAATAAACTGAGAAACTGGGTTCTACCGCACCAAACGTGTTGTGCAATCCTTTCTCCCAGCTCTGAAGGTCTCTTAGTGGGTCTGACAGGCATCAATCAGAGTCCAGCGAGGCTAGAATAGGATATTTATTCTTTCAATTGGTGTCAGAAGTGGGATACAACCTACAGGACTGTAAGTATTGAACTTATTAATTTTAAGTTCTGTCTTGCTTGTTCTGTAACTTGTATCAGCACATTAAAAAATATTGAGAACTACTGGTATTAATGCATATAGATCTGGTTGATCCAGGGATACTTTCCGATTGCCGTTTGGAGTCAGGAAGGAATTTTTTCCCCCCTTTTTTAGCTGGGGTTTTTTGCCTTCCTCTGGATCAACTGTTAGGTAGGGTTAAAAAAAACTCAGGTGACATTTTTAACTATTGGGGTCAGAGAATCCTTTACTATATGGGGGTCAGATTTCCCTTTACTATATGGGGGTCAGAGTTCCCTTTACTATATGGGGGTCAGAGTTCCCTTTACTATATGGGGGTCAGAGTTCCCTTTACTATATGGGGGTCAGGAGAATTGTAAATGATGGTAAGCTTAATTAAAGTTTACTGAACCTTGCCACTCCACATGTTTAGAAACTGAAACTCCCAGCAACAAAGCATGCTGGGAGTTGTAGTTTCCAAACATCTGGAGTGCCAAAGAATTGGAAGTTACTGGTACTGGATTTGGCTATTACTGTATGGGATTCATGTATGGGAATTCTGCTGTCCATTTAAAGGGCAACTAAAGCCTAAAAACAATACAGAATCAGAAGGCAGTAGTGGTGATAATTTCTACCCTCGACTTATACTCGAGTCAATCAGTTTTACAGATTTTTCAGGTAAAAATAGGTACCTCGACTTATACTCGGATCGACTTATACTCAAGTATATACGGTAAAATAGAGAAAATTCACCTTTTCAGTTTTACACTATCATCCTAGTAAAATAGAGAAAATTCGCCTTTTGAGTTTTACACTATGGTATTTACTATGTCCTATTAATAAAATTGAGAAAATTCGCCTTTTGAGTTTTACACTATTTATCATCCATCCTATTAATGAAACAGAGAAAATTCGACTTTTGAGTTTTATACTATTTATATATTTGGCTAAAAAAAACACCAACAGGGTTATTCAATAAAAGTTCTTATTGTTTAAAATGGTGCTAACTTTGCCCCAACCAATCAGATGTAAGCTTACAAATGTTAAATAAGATCTGATTGGTTGGGGCAAAATTTGCACTATTTTAAACGATAAGAACTTTTATTGAATCTCCCTGCAAATGTGTTTGCTATTTTTAAATAAGAAAGATAGGTGTTCAGTGTGTATTAACCAATTTAATACTACTTTGAAAAACCACCAGGGAGTATTTCCTATTTACTATCATATGTGCTGAGCTTTTTCAGCGGACCCATTGGCAGACTAAATAAATGGCCACTTCTGCATTTTCACCACCTTAGACTTGGCAAATTGGAATGGCTGAACTTAACGCAAAAATACACATTTCGCCATTTTATAAATATGCTTGAGCGGTTACTGCAGCGATGTATGGCGAAAAACGAAAAATGAAAAGCAACTGCTTTATAAATAGCGAAAAGTCCAAATTTGGCGAAAAGGCTGTGTTAAAGAAGGTGAAAAGTTTAACAAACCTTTATAAATATGCCCCATAGCTTTCCTAAAAGCTTCCATGGAAACATTGTAAATACCCAGAAGTCTATTTTTGAAAAGTTGTGGGTGGAGTTACCCTTTAAAAGATAATTATTTGGTACTTCCCACACCCCCCATCCCTCTAGATCCATCTTCGCTGCCTGGTGCCCTACCTATAAAACATTTTTCTGTAGTGTAGGGAACCCTAGCCCACCCCCAAACGCCAAGTTCGTTTCTTAAAAAAAGCAGCAGAAATGTACTTACATTGCTTCATTCCCCTGGCTCATGTCCACCCCTAAAAATTAATTTTTAACCCACTGCTGGCTTCTCTGTGTAGAGTTAAAAAATCCTTACCTTATTTCTCTGCTACAAATGGTTGTCCTGCAGTGCGTATCCAAAGTCCAGGAAATGTAAAAGTAGGAGCCTTCTCAGTGTGAAAGTTTCTGCACCCTCCCTCCCACGTCTCTTTACTTACATTTCTAAAACATACCAATTTTCTGTAGTGTAGCCACACAGCTCCCAATCCTAACTGCCTTTTTTTATATTTAAAAGAAGCCCCCAAAATTTTACTTACATGACCACGTGCCTCTCAGCCAATCACAGACACAGCTGTTTGTCCGACCACTTATGACACTTTGTTCACGGAAGTACCATTAGAGGCAGTGGCTGCGGGAACAAAGGTATGTAAGTAAAAATCTGAGCATTTTTTTAAAATATAAACCATGCGGCTAGTGTTAGATGGGGGGTGGCTACACTAGAGAAACATGTTATGTTTTAGGTAGACATACCCTTTGAGTTTGAAAGAGGTTATTTGAAATGACATTTCTCATTTAATACACTGCTCTTCTTTTTTTATTTATACGCTGCTTATGGGCATTGCTTCACTCTCCCAGCCAAAAAGAACTGCTATGTTAGGATAGATTGGCGTCCTGCCTGCCATAGTTCAGACATACCAATCATCACAGGAGAAAGTGTTGTCCTTGATCGAGACACTAGAGAACAGGGAAAAGAGCATGGAAGAAAATGCTGCAGGACCGAGGTGAGGCAAAAAAGACAAAACTCTCATTATTTTAAAAATCCATTATTATATATTAAAATGTGTAGTTAAATCTTATTAAAGGGTGGTGTTCTTATTACATGCTTTTAACTTAAAATACCAGGTAGCTATTTAGCTTAATGTAAGGTGGGCATTATGCTATATGAATACCATTGCCTACAAAATCTAAGAAACAAGGAGCAATTCCCCACTCCCAGGTTTGCCAGAGAAATAGGCTGAGACATGCAAAGTTTCTACTTTATGTCCTATGGCTAATGCATGTGTGCAAGTGTCTGCAAGTCAGATGAATTTCTTTATACCATAGGCTGTATTGCATGTTAACATGCCAGTGGTTATGGACACATGCATTAGCCACAGGACATAATGGAGAAACTAACTTTACTTAGATACAAATAACAGGACATAGTCTAATAAGTGCAATACTTAAAAGAGACAACAGAGGGCATACCACACATAATGCTCTATATATCTCATAACAGCATGTCTACCCCATTTCTGGAAGTGAGAAATTACTCCTTGTTTCTTAGATTTTGTCGCAATGCTATTTATATTGCACAAGGCTGCAAAGTAGCTTCTGTTTTAAAAAGGCTCTACTTTATTTTATGCTTTTAACATGTGAATGTTATTTAAGAATAAACGTTCTGAATTAAAAAAAATTGGGAAGGTTTTAACATTTAGCTGTACCCACTTAAAAAATGTCATTTTAATCTTACTTTGGTAATTTATTATTAACAATGTTATAACCCAAATATGGAAACATCAAAAAGGTAGGAAAAATCCTGCACACCTCTAACACACGCTTAGAAGAATGTACATTTTTCGATAAAATGCTGGGTGCCACCAGAGCTGTTGCCAACAGAGGCTGGAATACAGAAGATATCAATATTCAGTTACAAAAGATGCTCCTGAACTTACCTGACCCGGTCCCTCGCCATTCCTACTTTGCCACTGCTGCTGACAGCTGCTCCACTTCCTGGTTGTGGTTGTCAGTTAAGGCCTGGCCCGATCACCTGACAGCTGCAACCAGGAAGTAAAGCGACTGTTGGCGCAGAAGTCCCCTGCTCCTGTTTTTGCTCGAAACAGGAGCAGGAGGTGGCACGTAGACAGCGAGGGACCGGGTCAGTTAAGAAAGTTCAGGAGCGTCTTTGGAAATAGTGAATATTGCGAAAATGGGATTGGGGGGGGGGGGTAATCTACATTTTAGAACAAGGTTTTTTTTTGAGTGGACTTGCCCTTTAAAATGTACTCACCACAAGAGTGGATTGTTACAATTCCTGTCACTATTTCTTGAGGCTGAGGAACCCCAAGCAACCTATAAGGGAACCTAAGGGTCCCTGAGAAATACTGGCCCCTTTCTAAGAAAAAGAATATTCAATATATATGCCAATCCAATTCATGATTGGAATAGGAGTCAATTAAAAGGTTCAGTAGACATCAAATACTGTATTTATTACGGACTTACAGATCAGAAACTGCTTTTTGCCAGATCAGTGAAAAATCAAGGGACACATATTTAACACAGTTAGAATTAACTGTTAGAATTAACATTATTACATGTATTAATCTTGTCCATGTAAGATCAGTTGATCTAATACCCTATATTCTGCCAGATATATTGAGTGAGCTTTATTTAGGGTCAGTCGGAAAAAAATAAAAACCTAATTATTTATTAAGTAAAAGATGACAAATTATAACTTCATTCAATGTATTTTATGGAGAACATAAGAGTTAATATGTGAATATTAATCCTGCAAGTACCAGTGGCAAGCGCAGGATTTTCAAGGGGGGGATTCCTAAATGGGTTACCACTGAACAAGCCCAGAGGGAGGTTCACAACCGAATACATTCATGTGTTCTATTATATATAGGGATCATATAATAATATTATATATATTCTCTAATTGCCATGAGTATCATCAAAGTTGGCCAATACACATATATCCTTTTATTTTGTATATACTTATTAAGGCTGGGTACACACAAACAGATATTTCCGTGTATTAGTCGGTCTGAGGTGATTTTGGCAGTGGCAGTGAACGCTGTGGTCCATAGGAAACATTTGCTGTGGCCGACCACTTTATATCGACGAAAGGTCAGGATAGAATATTTGTCTGTGTGTACCCAGCCTAACGTTCTGTTTTACTGATAATTCCACATTTGCACTACATTATCATTAGTGTCTTTTAAAGTCAGAGCTGTGACGGTGGATCTGACAGAATTTGCTGTAGAAGCCGAAAACATTAGACCATGTATGGGCACATTGAACAATCATTATTTATAAAGAATATATGGAACAATCATTCCTGTGTATGTATGTGTAGAAGGCACGGCAGGCACTCCTCTCGGCTTTAAATGCCCTGGTGCTGTCTGTGGTAATATATATAGCTGCAGTATAGGAGGAAGCATATTGAAGGGTACTCCTTATTTAGACATGACCGCGTTAATAAGAAAGGAGGAGGAGTATGTATGTATGTTAAACTGGAATTGAAGCCAAATTTAAAAGATGGAATAGATGGGGGAGCAAACGATGCGGCAGAAACATTATGGGTGGAACTGTGTACAGGAAGCAAGAAGGTAGGTAAATTAATTGTTGGAGTGTGTTATAAGCCGCCAAATGCCGGGGAAGAGGTGGAAATGAATCTCCATATGCAGTTGGCGAAGGCTGCTGGTATGGGGCATGTTCTGGTTATGGGGGATTTTAACTACCCTGAAATAGATTGGAGTAATGGAACTGCCAGCACCTCAAAAGGTATAAAGTTCTTAAATTTCCTATATGAGCATTTTCTTTCACAGATGGTAGAAGTTCCTACTAGAAAGAATGCGTTGTTGGATCTGGTGATATCTAATAACCCAGAGCTCATTTTGGAGATGAAGGTAATGGGAAGCTTAGGGAATAGTGACCATAGTGTAATTTAATATAGTGTCATTTTAAATAGTGTCATTTAATATAGTTAAATTTAATTTTAATATAGTTAATAATATAGTGTCATTTTAAATAGTGTCATTTAATATATTTAATTTTAAATAGTGTCATTTAATATAGGTTGCAGAAAACTAAAGTGCACTGGCTTAACAAAAACTTTTAACTTTAGGAAAGCTAATTTTATGCTTTTAAAGGAATCGCTCCTGCTCATAGACTGGGGGGAACTGTTTCTAGGTAAAGATACTGAGCAGATGTGGACCACTTTTAAAGGGATATTAAACTATAACATTTCCAAATCGGTACCTTTAGGAAACAAGTGTAAAAAAATTAGGTCCACTCCTGCATGGCTTAATGCTCAGGTAAAAAGGGAAATGGAAAAAAAGAAAAGGGCTTTTAAAATTTTGAAAGCAGAAGGCACAGAACAGGCTTACAGGGACTTCAAAAGTTGTAATAAAGAGTGCAAGAAAGCAATTAAACTAGCTAAAATAGAAAATGAAATACGGATTGCCGAACAAAGCAAGTCCAACCCCAAGATGTTTTTTAAGTATATAAATGGTAAAAAAATGAGGACTGAGAATGTGGGACCATTAAATAATGGAGCTGAGGTGGTTGTAGAGGATGCCGAAAAGGCTAATCTGCTAAACCGTTTTTTTTACATCGGTTTTTACTGTTGAGAATCCTTACAGTAGGGATTGTAACAATGTGCAGGGAGGAAATGAAGAGTTTTCACATTGGATAACAGGGGATATGGTACGGAATCAATTAGACAAAGTTAATATCAATAAAGCGCCAGGACCAGATGGATTGCATCCTAGGATTTTAAAAGAGCTTAGTTCAGTTCTAGCAAGACCACTGTGTCTCATATTTTCAGATTCGCTTTTGTCTGGGGATGTGCCGCTGGATTGGAAAAAAGCCAATGTAATACCAATATTCAAAAAAGGTAGTCGTTCACAGCCTGGTAACTATAGACCTGTAAGCCTAACATCAGTGGTAGGGAAGGTGATGGAAACTTTGTTAAGGGATCATATCCTTGACTTTGTCTCCAGAGATCATCTTATTAGTAGTAGTCAGCATGGATTTATGAGAAATAGATCATGCCAGACAAATTTAATTGGTTTTTATGAAGAAGTGAGTAAGAAGTTAGATTCAGGCACAGCTGTGGATGTGGTATATTTGGATTTTGCAAAAGCCATTGATACTGTGCCACATAGGCGACTAATGTATAAACTGAGGACTGTTGGCCTTGAAGAAAACATTTGTTCATGGATAGAGAACTGGTTATTGGACCGCAAACAGAGGGTGGTGGTTAATGGAGCTACATCTATGTGGGCTAAAGTTCTAAGCGGAGTTCCTCAGGGTTCTGTACTGGGGCCGCTTCTGTTTAATCTGTTTATAAATGACTTAGAAGGGGGCATTGAGAGCAAGGTCTCTGTGTTTGCTGATGACACTAAATTATGCAGAGCTTTGGAAACTTCCAATGATGTGCAAGTGCTGCAAGCAGACCTAGATAGATTATCAAAATGGGCAGCAGAATGGCAGATGAGATTCAATGTTGATAAATGTAAGGTGATGCATTTGGGATTTAATAATCCCTGTGCCACCTACACCATAAATAACTCTGTGTTAAGTGCATCTGAAATGGAAAAAGATTTGGGGGTTCTGGTAGATAACAGACTTAGCTGTAGCAAACAATCCCAGGTAGCAACAGCTAGAGCTAGCAAGATATATAAAGAGGGGAATGGAATCAAGAGAGAAAAATATTATTCTCCCTCTTTACAAGGCACTGGTAAGGCCACATTTGGAATATGCGGTGCAGTTTTGGAATCCCATATACAAAAGGGACATCTTGGAAATTGAGGCAGTTCAGAGAAGGGCAACTAAATTAATAAGGGGAATGGAGGGGCTTGAATATGCAGGCAGATTAGACAAGTTAGGGCTGTTTACATTGGAGAAGCGGCGGTTGCGTGGGGACATGATAACCTTATACAAATATATTAATGGCCCATACAGTGAACTCTCTGGTGCATTGTTCACTAATAGGTCATATCAGAGGACTCGTGGACATCCTTTAAGGTTGGAAGAAAAGAAGTTTCATCTTCAAGTTAGGAGAGGTTTCTTTACAGTGAGAACGGTGAAACTGTGGAACTGTCTTCCAGCAGAGGTGGTAATGGCAAGTTCATTGAATAACTTTAAAAAAGGCCTGGATAAGTTTCTAAAACTAAAAAATATTGAGAATTACTGGTATTAATGCATATAGATCTGGTTGATCCAGGGATACTTTCCGATTGCCGTTTGGAGTCAGGAAGGAATTTTTCCCCCCCTTTTTTAGCTGGGGTTTTTTGCCTTCCTCTGGATCAACTGTTAGGTAGGGTTAAAAAAAAAAAAAAAAAAAAAAAGGGAATAGGTTGGACTTGATGGACGAATGTCTTTATTCAACCTTAATTACTAAAAACTAAAAATTCATGGGTCTTGCTTTATGTGATCTCTTTAATGGTAGTTCACATGTTTCAGCCCGACTCGCGGGCCGTCGTCAGAACATCCGAGTAGTGATACGTAACATCCTTACATAGGAAACCCCGGCACATCCCTAGTGACGTGAATGGTGGGTGTAGTTCAAGAAAGAAGAAAGTGCCTGAGACACACCTCTGGTGTTCTGTGGAACTCCCTTGGAGAGGAAAATCTCCCACTGAAACAAAGTGGCAAGAACAGAGGAAAAGTGGCAGGGAGATAAAAAGTGCTAGGTGCATTAAAGTGACACCGGTTAGCAGCAAGTGATGGTTTTGCTCTATAATGCTGCATAGAGTAAAGTGCCCAGTGCATTAAAAATGCTTAAAAATCGCTAAAGATTGAACAAGCCAAGATGAGGAAACCCGAACGAGTGTAAAGAAAGTGCAAGGACAACTATTATAACCTGGCACAACAACATGAATATCCTGCTGACCAAGGCAGGAAAAGAATAATACAAGAGCTGGAGCTGAAGGGGGCTGAATACTCAAATGTTAAAAGTATTTTTTATATCTAGGTCATAAATGCTACAAGGTCCACAGGTTCAATGAGGTAAACCCAATATGATCCTACAGGGAACACAAAAGTCCCCAAATTAACAAATGCTAATTTAATCTTTAAAATGGAATAGGTAAGAGTGATAAACTGATAATAATGCAGAACTGGGTCATAAGAAACACTGAAGCGTCCACTGCTCTTTGAGGCCACCAGGGGCTAAGGTTCCCAGTACATAAATCCATCTTGCTTCCATTCATTGTAATTGGACCTCATGATTGGGAGCAGTAGATTGCTTGGCGTTCAACCCGTCAATAATGATGGATCTAAGGCTACCCACTCCATGTTTTGCTCCCTTGCAATGTCGTGCCACGGCTATATCACCATATTTATTTGCGGTGTGTTTAGTGGAAGTTAAATCAGTAGGAGCTTGACAAATCGATGAGTGATAGTTGGCCATTCTGTCTCTGAAACTGGTGGTAGTCATACCTGTGTAATAGAGGCCACACTGACACGATAATAGGTAAATGACATTTTTACTCGTGCACATGTGTCTATCTCTAATTTTCATTCTTCTGCCCGTGCAGGGTTGATGGAACGTGTTACCGGTTAACATGCCGTTACAAGTGGTGCAGTTGGGGCATCTATAGCATCCATCCTTGATAGTTTTAATAATGGGAGCATGCTGGTGAATGTCAGTCTGCATTAACAGAGATCTAAGAGATCTGCCCCTTTTATACACATGTCTAATTTGTGTATTTTGGAAAGGTAACGGTTTATCTTGTTGCACAATTTTCAATTAGAGTTGATAGCCTTTTGTAATTCTTTGCTCTGGGAAGCATATTGTGTGTTAAAATTGACAGTTTGTTGGCTATCCGCAAGTGGTCTAGTTCTTTTGCCTGTAAAGATCATGTGCTCTATAACCTCTTTGTGACAACCTATTTCAGAACTCTTCGATTTGTATGCCAGCTTTATGTTGTTTGCTATTATTGCGGATAATTCTTAATTACTGACTTTGTGGAATGGATTTTTTTTAGAGGTTCTGGATGACAACTGTCATTATGAAGAATGTTATTTTTATCCGTGGGCTTACGGAACAGTGTGGTACATAAAGAGTTATTTTGTATATAAATTCTTAAGTCCAAAAAGTCCACTTGTTGGTGACTGATATGTGCTGTGATTTTAATAGGCGTGTTTAGGGGGCTACATGTGACCCCATTGCGCTACCCGAGATTTGTTGATAGTAGCGTGTGTCAACTCGGAAATAATTATTGGTCCATATGAACGTTAACAGCTCTATCAATGCTTAAGTTGGAGGAAAGCGATTTCCATGCTGTGTCAAAGCTAATTTGCAGACTTCAACACCCTCAAGTTGAGGTATAACATGTAGCCCCCTCAGCGGCTAACCTGTAAAAGGAACAGTTTCAAAAACAGCATATTGTCACATCTTATGCATCCAATATCATTCTGTATAAAGAAATAAATTCATTAAACACACCTATTAAAATCACAGCACATATCAATCACCAACAAGTGGACTTTTTGGACTTTATATACAAAATAACTCTTTATGTAACACACTGTTCCGTAACCCAACGGATAAAAATACCATTCTTCATAATGACAGTTGTCATTCTGACCCTCTAAAAAAATCCATTCTACAAAGTCAGTTTTTAAAGGGAACGTCCACTCCTCCACACACAAATCATTACATGCTCCAAAAAACCCCGAAAAGCAGGACTTTGTTATGTTGAATATTTCCTATTCCGCTCCCAGTTATTATACTCACATGCTCCTCAAAAAAAAAAAAAAAAAAAAAAAAATTACTATGTTACATTGGTATAGATTTTAAAACGTGGGTCTGGAAGGGCGGACACATGCCCCACGTCTTACAGACGGGTCTGTAAGTAGAATGTCTGTAAGTAGAATGCCTGCAGGCTAGGACCTGTGATCGAGTTCTCTTAACAAAGTTTCTTCGTGGGTGGAGTGTTAAATTATGAGTTTTATTCCGAGTGGAATGTAAAAACTTGGTGCTGGGTGTTCTAAAGAGTTAAAGAGTAAGGTAGACTCCCGCAGGTGGCGATCTGCATTTTTAGTCTCTTTGGAAGTGTTAACTGGGAGCCGTACAAGAGATATATTTCCCCTTGATTGACAGGATCCCTATGCGTAGGGATTCCAGACGTCCTCTTTTATCCGGATTCGTCCTCTTTTTGAGGCATGAATCCGGGGTCCGGCAGGATTTTTAAAGATTGACCACAATGTCCGGCTTTAACACTAAGTTCCCCTGCCTCGCTCTCTTTCCAGTGTTCTCCCAGCATCTATTTTCCAGGTGTTCCGCTCGGCTAAATCAAGTGATGCGTCTGGGCTCTCTGGCAGCTTTGATCTTCCTTCTGTTAAATAAATCCAAGATCGCACCCCTGAAACCTGAATAGTCCTGCTGGGCTAATCACACAACTCTTCATGCTATAGCTAGTTTGTTACATTGTTGTAGGACTGCTCCAGGCAGGACTATTTATTACAACAATGTAACAATCTATGGAGCAAACCGCTAGTTGAATAGAGCAGCAGGGAATGTTTCAAAATGTTGCAACTGACATCAGCTCAGGAACAACAGATTAGCTGCCTAAATAGCCAGACCAGGTATGTATCCATGCTGCAGGAAGAGAAGGAGGAGCACCAATGCAGGTAAACTTCATTTATACTTGCCATTTTGATTGTGAGGTTTAGCAGTGTGTGTGTGTGTGTGTGCAGCATTTCAGTGCATGTGTGTGTGTCTGTATGTGTGTGTGTCAGTATGTCAGTGCATGTGTGTCACTGTCAGTATATCAGTGCATGGTTGTGTGTCATATGTGTGGGTATGAGTATGTGTATGTCCATTTATGTGGGTGTCATTGTGTGTTTCCATGTATGTGGGTGCCAATATGTCAGTGCAGGTTTGTGTGTCGTATGTGTGGATATGCGTATGTGTGTGTGTGTGTGTGTGTGTGTGTGTGTGTGTGTGTGTATGGGTATGGCATAGATAGATAGATTTATAAGTTATACAGACAGATAGAAAGATACAAATAGACAAAAATAGATAGATAGATAGATAGATAGATAGATAGATAGATAGATAGATAGATAGATAGATAAAGATATATATAGAGAGAGAGAGAGGGAGAGAGAGAGAGACAGAAAGATACAGATAGACAAAAAGATAGATAGCTATATGTATTAATAGAGTTAGATAGATATATAGATAGAGTTGTGTAGATAGATAGATAGATAGATAGATAGATAGATAGATAGATAGATAGATAGACCGAGTTAGATAGATAGATAGATAGATAGATAGACAGAGTTAGATAGATAGATGGATAGATAGATAAATAGATGGATAGATAGATACACAGAGTTGGATAGATAGATAGATAGATAGATAGATAGATAGATAGATAGATAGATAGATAGATAGATAGATAGATAGACCGAGTTAGATAGAAAGAGTAAGATAGATAGACAGAGTTAGTTAGATAGATTGATAGATAGACAGATACACCGAGTTAGATAGATAGATATACCGAGTTAGATAGATAAATGGATAGATACACTGAGTTAGATAGATAGATAGATAGATAGATAGATAGATGAATAGATAGATAGATAGATACACAGAGTTGGATAGATAGATAGATAGATAGATAGATAGATAGATAGATAGATAAATAGATAGATAGATAGATAGATAGATATACAGAGTTAGATAGATAGATAGATAGATAGATAGATAGATGGATAGATAGATAGATAGATAGATACACAGAGTTGAATAGATAGATAGATAGATAGATAGATAGATAGATAGATAGATAGATAGATAGATAGCGTAAGATAGATAGACAGTGATAAGATAGATAGATAGCATTCTAAATAAGAGAATCATTACTTTCCTCACACAACATAACATTCTCAGTAAAAGCCAAGCTGGGTTCTTACCAAATCATCGTACCACTGATCACATCTATACTTTGCACAGCCTCATAAATCATCATGTCCACAACACAAGGAATGGGAAAATATTTGCCTGCTTTGTTGGATCTGGTGATATCTAATAACCCTGAGCTCATTATGGAGATAAAGGTAATGGGAAGCTTAGGGAATAGTGACCATGATATAGTGTCATTTAATATAGGTTGCAAAAAACTAAAGTGCACTGGCTTAACAAAAACTTTTAACTTTAGGAAAGCTAATTTTATGCTTTTAAAGGAATCGCTCCTGCTCATTGTCTGGGGGGAACTGTTTCTAGGTAAAGAAACTGAGCAGATGTGGACCACTTTTAAAGGGATATTAAACTATTACATTTCTAAATCGGTACCTTTAGGTAACAAGTGTAAAAAAATTAGGTCCAGTCCTGCATGGCTTAATGCTCAGGTAAAAAGGGAAATGGAAAAAAAGAAAAGGGCTTTTAAAATTTTGAAAACAGAAGGCACAGAACAGGCTTACAGGGAGTAGAAAAGCTGTAATAAAGAGTGCAAGAAAGCAATTAAACTAGCTAAAATAGAAAATGAAATACGGATTGCCGAACAAAGCAAGTCCAACCCCAAAATGTTTTTTAAAGGGCATGTCCACCCCCAAAACTATAATCCCCCCAACACTGGCCACCATGTAGTGTAGTTTAATCCTTACCTCACATCCCAACCCATCTGGTTGTCCTGTAGTCCCCCCCCAAAGTTCCAAAAACTGACAACCAGGAGGCTAGCAGGTCATATAGGACACTGCCTGCTACCTGGCCTCCCGGAGATTCCTGCCATGCGTGCTGCAGCCCTTCTCCCCCCCCCTCCCCCTCCCCCTCTCCCTCCCTCTCCCTCCCGTTCTACTATCCCTCCCCCTAGCATTAAACCCCCTTAATATTCGTCCCCCATGTCCCCCAGCCCCAACCGCATGTTTTTTTTAAAAAAAAAGTCCCCAAACTCTTACTACCTCTCCGCTTTCCTCCGCTGCACTGAATGACCGGCAGCCACGTCCGTGATTGGCTGCCGCTCAGCCAATCACAGACGCGACTGCCAGTCCCGCCTCTGCTTGCATTCTCGCAAGCAGAGGGCCGGCAGTGCGGCGGAGGATGAGGGGGGAGGTAAGTAGGTTTGGGGAGCTTTTGAAAAAAAACAATGCGGTTGGGGCTGGGGGACATGGGGGAGCAGAATATTAAAAACGATTTTAGGGGGGGAAAGACCCTTAAGTATATAAATGGTAAAAAGATGAGGACTGAAAATGTGGGACCATTAAATAATGGAGCTGAGGTGGTTGTAGAGGATGCCGAAAAGGCTAATCTGCTAAACGTTTTACAGCGGGTTTTTACTGTTGAGAATCCTTGTCCTTACGGTAGGGATTGTAGCAATATGCAGGGAAGAAATGAAGAGTTTTCACATTGGATAACGGAGGATATGGTACGGAAACAATTAGACAAAGTTAATATCAATAAAGCGCCAGGACCAGATGGATTGCATCCTAAGATTTTAAAAGAGCTTAGTTCAGTTCTAGCTAGACCACTGTTTCTCATATTTTCAGATTCTCTTTTTGTCTGGGGATGTGCCGCTGGATTGGAAAAAAGCCAATGTAATACCAATATTCAAAAAAGGTAGTCGTTCACAGCCTGGTAACTATAGACCTGTAAGCCTAACATCAGTGGTAGGGAAGGTGATGGAAACTTTGTTAAGGGATCATATCCTTGACTTTGTCTCCAGAGATCATCTTATTAGTAGTAGTCAGCATGGATTTATGAGAAATAGATCATGCCAGACAAATTTAATTGGTTTTTATGAAGAAGTGAGTAAGAAGTTGGACTCAGGCACAGCAGTGGATGTGGTATATTTGGATTTTGCAAAAGCTTTTGATACTGTGCCACATAGGCGACTAATGTATAAACTGAGGACTGTTGGCCTCCAGTTCTCTTCATGGATAGAGAACTGGTTATTGGACCGCAAACAGAGAGTGGTGGTTAATGGAGCTACATCTATGTGGGCTAAAGTTCTAAGTGGAGTGCCTCAGGGTTCTGTACTGGGGCCACTTCTGTTTAATCTGTTTATAAATGACTTAGAAGGGGACATTAAGAGCAAGGTCTCTGTGTTTGCTGATGACACTAAATTATGCAGAGCTTTGGAAACTTCCAATGATGTGCAAGTGCTGCAAGCAGACCTAGATAGATTATCAAAATGGGCAGCAGAATGGCAGATGAGATTCAATGTAGATAAATGTAAGGTGATGCATTTGGGATTTAATAATCCCTGTGCCATCTACACCATAAATAACTCTGTGTTAAGTTCATCTGTAATGGAAAAAGATTTGGGGGTTCTGGTAGATAACAGACTTAGCTGTAGCAAACAATGCCAGGTAGCAACAGCTAGAGCTAGCAAGATATTGTCTTGTATAAAAAGGGGAATAGATTCAAGAGAGAAAAATATTATTCTCCCTCTTTACAAGGCACTGGTAAGGCCTCATTTGGAATATGCGGTGCAGTTTTGGAATCCCATATACAAAAGGGACATCTTGGAAATTGAGGCAGTTCAGAGAAGGGCAACTAAATTAATAAGGGGAATGGAGGGGCTTGAATATGCAGGCAGATTAGACAAGTTAGGGCTGTTTACATTGGAGAAGCGGCGGTTGCGTGGGGACATGATAACCTTGTACAAATATATTAATGGCCCATACAATGAGCTCTCTGGTGCATTGTTCACTAATAGGTCATATCAGAGGACACGTGGACATCCTTTAAGGTTGGAAGAAAAGAAGTGAATAGGTTGGACTTGATGGACGTATGTCTTTATTCAACCTTAATTACTATGTTACTATGTTACTATGTTTGTGGATTTTAAAAAGGCGTTTGATGCAGTGTGGCACCCAGGCCTATTCCTAAAGCTTCTGGAGTGTGGAATAGGTGGAAAAACATATGATGTCACCAAGAGCCTTTATACTGGTAATAAATGCAGTGTAAAAGTGAAAGGGAAAAGAACTTCATACTTCCTGCAAGGTCAGGGAGTCATACAAGGATGTAGTCTGAGTCCAACTCTCTTTAACATCTACATCAACCAACTGGCAGCAGCTCTAGAAACCTCATCATCACCAGGACATACAGTACATGACACAAATGTAAAGTTCCTGTTCTATGCAGATGACCTCTTACTGCTATCACCAACAGAGAGTGGCCTACAAGACAGTCTAGCCAGCCTGGAGAAATTCAGCGCAACCTGGGCACTTCCCATAAATCCCAAAAATAAAACGAAAATATTGATGTTCCAGAAAAAAAACAAAAAAAAATCAACACACAATCCTTCTTCACTTTGATAACGAGATAATCAGCAGAACAGAGAAAATATATTATCTCGGCCTGGAGATAAACATTCTGGGAGCTTTAGGGCAGTATAGAGACTTTGAAAGCAAAGCCAGCGAACCTTCTATGCAATAAGAAAAAACTGTATCACCTCAAACCACCGGTAAAAGTCTGGCTTAAAATCTTTGACAGTGTAATTTCCCCAATCCACTCTATGGCAGTGAAGTATGGGGCCCTGTCTCCTATTCAGACCAATCAAAATGGGAATCTGGCCCACCAGAAATACTCCATCTCGAATTCTGTAAGCACCTCCTTCCAGGTCGCTGAGTACAACAAACAGGCTTGTCGGGCTGAGCTTGGCAGATTTCCATTACTGCTTGAGATGCAAAAAAGGGGCCTATCATTCGGCTCACCTACAGAACAGTAGCCCCAACTCTACCATTATAAAACCTAATAAAACAAAAGACCAGGAAAAGCCATGTGCACTGGAAACAACTCATCAGCTCCCTACTAACATCAAACCCACACTACAGAACCTGTCCAAACCTCAAATCACAGCCGCCATAACAAGAGCCAATTGATTAGTGTGGATGAATGGAAGAAAGAAATAAAAAAGTCCCGAAACAACTATATACAGGCACTGGACAGAGACTACAAAATGGCCCCCTACCGGAGAAAATCACAAACCCTAAAGAGAGACATGTCCTGAGTCTCTACAGTTGAGTGCACACAGCCTAGAAATAGAATCTGGCCGACTCAGACAGACATATAAACAAAGAGAGAACAGACTGTGCCAGCACTGTGACCAGGGAACCTTAGAAGACGAAACCCACTTCCTTCTACACTGCCCCAAATACAAAACAATACGGGACCCCCATTTCAAGATGCTGTCGGACTTATCCCTGACTTCAACTGCTTAGATGGAGAGAGAAAACTCTATATCTGCTGGGAGAGGATGAAGCCACAGTAAATATTGGGGCAACACTATGTAACGGATGTCACAGACGAGAGGAGATAAATGAACTCAATGACCAAGGACTACTTGCCCAATTATCCCTTTATCCTTCCCCAATCGACTAAAGACTAAACCCAATATACCCTTTATAGTACTGTCCATATATTAATATCCTTGATACCCATGTCCCCCTACCGTGAACCTATAATAAACATGTTTTATTATTTTATTATTTTTTGTTTGCTTTGGCAATGTCAAAATGTAAATTGATCCTGCCAATAAAGCTTTTTGATTTGATTTGATTTGATAGACAGCGTTAGATAGATAGATAGATAGATAGATAGATAGATAGATAGATAGATAGATAGATGGATGGATAGATACACAGAGTTGGATAGATAGAGATAGATAGATAGATAAGATGGATGGATAGATACACAGAGTTGGATAGATAGATAGATAGATAGAGAATAGATAGATAGATAGATAGATAGATAGATAGATAAATAGATAGACCGAGTTAGATAGATCGAGTTAGACAGTAGATCATAGATAGATGATAGATAGATAGAGAGATAGATAGAGTAGATAGATAGATAGATAGATAGATAGATAGAGACAGAGTTAGATAGATAGATGGATAGATAGATAGTAAAGATGGATAGAAGATACACAGAGTTGGATAGATAGATAGATAGATAGATAGATAGATAGATAGATAGATAGATGATAGATAGATGGATGGATAGATAGATAGATAGATAGATAGATAGATAGATAGATAGATAGATTAGATAGATAGATAGATAGATAGATAGATAGATAGATAGATAGATAGACAGAGTTAGATATAACATATGTTATTTGCTAACGAATCTCGCTGTGTGTTCGTACATCAATTAATGCGCCTGTTGTTATATGTACCGCATCACACATTGCCATCCTAAACAAAATATACACTCTATGGTCTCACACCTTCGAGACTGTGAGCTCTGCTTTTTCCAGGAAGTTGTTTATTTTGACACTCCAGGATTGAGTTGGAAGACATTTGTTGGACAATCATCCATACACATAAACAGTTTCGTTGTAGCACATAAAAAATTTCCGGCCTGAACGATCACCTTTAGATTCAATCAGATCTTCTTAATTTAATTGCACCAGACTTTATCTATACCATTAACGATACAATTGATGTACAATCGTGGAGTTTGTACGACAGTTGTACAACAAAATTGCACTGTGTATGTGTCCCTTAAGATAGATAGATGAATAGATAGAGTAAGATAGATACACCGAGTTAGATAGATAGATACACAGAGTTGGCTAGACAGACAGACAGACAGACAGACAGACAGACAGACAGACAGACAGACAGACAGACAGACAGACAGACAGACAGACAGACAGACAGATAGATAGATAGATAGATAGATAGATAGATAGATAGATAGAGTAAAATAGATACACCGAGTTAGATAGGTAGATAGATACACAGAGTTGGATAGACAGATAGATAGATAGATAGATAGATAGATAGATAGATAGCAATGTACCCATATTTCTGTGCCAGCAGTGTATCCATATCTATGTGCCAGCAGTGTAGTGTACCCATATCTGTGCCAGCAGTGTACCCATATTTCTGTGCCAGCAGTGTATCCATATCTCAATGCCAGCAGTATACCCATATCTGTGTGCTAGCAGTGTATCCATATCTGTGTGCCAGCAGTGTATCATCAGTAATTTTGGAACAACGATCTTTGCGGGGTTCTGGTGCGAGATACAGACTTAGCTTGTAGCAAACAATGCCAGTAGCAACAGCTAGAGCTAGCAAGATATTGCTTGTATAAAAAGGGGAATAGATTCAAGAGAGAAAAAATATTATTCTCCCTCTTTACAAGGCACGGTAAGCCTCATTTGGAATATGCGGTGTGCAGTTTTGGAATCCCATATACAAAAGGGACATCTTGGAAATTGAGGCAGTTCAGAGAGGGCAACTAAATTAAAAGGGGAATGGAGGGGCATTGAATATGCAGGCAGATTAGACAAGTTAGGGCTGTTTACATTGGAGAAGCGGCGGTTGCGTGGGGACATGATAACCTGTACAAAATTATTAATGGCCCATACAATGAGCTCTCTGGTGCATTGTTCACTAATAGGTCATATCAGAGGACACACGTGGACATCCTTTAAGGTTGGAAGAAAAGAAGTGAATAGGTTGGACTTGATGGACTCGATGTCTTTATTCAACCTTAATTACTATTACTATGTTACTATGTTTGTGGATTTTAAAAGGCGTTTGAGGCAGTGTGCACCAGGCCATTCCTAAAGCTTCTGGAGTGTGGAATAGGTGGAGAAAAACATATGATGTCACCAAGAGCCTTATATCTGGTAATAAATGCAGTGTAAAAGTGAAAGGGAAAAGAACTTCATACTTCCTGCAAGGTCAGGGAGTGCATACAAGGATGTAGTCTGAGTCCAACTCTCTTTAACATCTACATCAACCAACTGGGCAGCAGCTCTAGAAACCTCATCATCACCAGGACATACAGTACATGACACAAATTTAAAGTTCCTGTTCTATTGCAGATGACCTCTACTGCTATACAACAGAGAGTGGCCTACAGACAGTCTAGCCAGCCTGGAGAAATTCAGCGCAACCTGGGACACTTCCCATAAATCCCAAAAAAAACGAAAATATTGATGTTCCAGAAAAAAAACAAAAAAAAATCAACACACAATCTTCATTCACTTGAATAAACGAGATAATCAGCAGAACAGAGAAATATATTTATCTCGGCCTGGAGATAACCATTCTGGGAGCTTTAGGGCAGTATAGAGACTTTGAAAGCAAAGCCAGCGAACCTTCTATGCAATAAGAAAACAACTGTATCACCTCAAACCACCGGTAAAAAGTCTGCTTAAAATCTTTGACAGTGTAATTTCCCCAATCCACTCTTATGGCAGTGAAGTATGGGGCCCTGTCTCCTATTCAGACCAATCAAAATGGGAATCTGGCCCACCAGAAATACTCCATCTCGAATTCTGTAAGCACCTCCTTCCAGGTCGCTGAGTACAACAAACAGGCGTTGTCGGGCTGAGCTTGGAGATTTCCATTACTGCTTGAGATGCAAAAAGGGGCCTATCATTTCGGCTCACCTACAGAACAGTAGCCCCAACTCTACCATTATAAAACCTAATAAAACAAAAGACCAGGAAAAGCCATGTGCACTGAGAAACAACTCATCAGCTCCCTACTAACATCAAACCCACACTACAGAACCTGTCCAAACCTCAAATCACAGCCGCCATAAAAACAAGAGCCAATTGATTAGGTGGATGAATGGAAGAAAGAAATAAAAAAGTCCCGAAACAACTATATACAGGCACTGGACAGAGACTACAAAATGGCCCCCTACCTGGAGAAAAATCACAAACCCTAAAGAGAGACATGTCCTGAGTCTCTACAGTTGAGTGCACACAGCCTAGAAATAGAAATCTGGCCGACTCAGACAGACATATAAACAAAGAGAGAACAGACTGTGCCAGCACTGTGACCAGGGAACCTTAGAAGACGAAACCCACTTCCTTCTACACTGCCCCAAATAACAAAACAATACGGGACCCCCATTTCAAGATGCTGTCGGACTGATCCCTGACTTCAACTGCTTAGATGGAGAGAGAAAACTCTATATCCTGCTGGGAGAGGATGAAGCCACAGTAAATATTGGGGCAACACTATGTAACGGATGTCACAGACGAGAGGAGATAAATGAACTCAATGACCAGGACTACTTGCCCAATATCCCTTTATCCTTCCCCAATCGACTAAAGACTAAAACCCAATATACCCTTTATAGTACTGTCCATATATTAATATCCTTGATACCCATGTCCCCTACCGTGAACCTATAATAAACATGTTGTTATTATTTTATTATTTTTTGTTTGCTTTGGCAATGTCAAAATGTAAATTGATCCTGCCAATAAAGCTTTTTGATTTGATTTGATTTGATAGACAGCGTTAGATAGATAGATAGATAGATAGATAGATAGATAGATAGATAGATAGATAGATGGATGGATAGATACACAGAGTTGGATAGATAAGATAGATAGATAGATAAGATGGATGGATAGATACACAGAGTTGGATAGATAGATAGATAGATAGAGAATAGATAGATAGATAGATAGATAGATAGATAGATAAATAGATAGACCGAGTTAGATAGATCGAGTTAGACAGATAGATCGATAGAAGATGATAGATAGATAGTAGTAGATAGATAGAGTAGATAGATAGATAGATAGATAGATAGATAGAGCAGAGTTAGATAGATAGATGGATAGATAGATAGAAAGATGGATAGAAGATACACAGAGTTGGATAGATAGATAGATAGATAGATACACAGAGTTGGCGATAGATAGATAGTTAGTTAGATAGATTGATACATTAGATAGATACACCAGAGTTAGATAGATAGAGCGAGTTAGATAGATCGATGGATAGATACACTAGTTGATAGATAGAGTACACTGAGTTAGATAGATAGATGGATAGATAGATACACGAGTTAGATAGATAGATAGTAGATAGATAGATAGAGCGAGCGAGTTAGATAGGAAAGATAGATAGACAGAGTGAGTTAGATAATGATAGTCAGATAGATACACGTAGATAGATAGAACACCGAGTTAGATAGATGATGGATAGATAGATAATGGAGTTAGATAGATAGATAGATAGATAGATAGGATAGATAGATAGATAGATAGATAGATAGACAGAGTTAGATATAACTATGTTATTTGCTAACGAATCTCGCTGTGTGTTCGTACATCAATTAATGCGCCTGTTGTTATATGTACCGCATCACACATTGCCATCCTAACAAAATATACACTCTATGGTCTCACACCTTCGAGACTGTGAGCTCTGCTTTTTCAGGAAGTTGTTTATTTTGACACTCCAGATGAGTTGAAGACATTTGTTGGACAATCATCCATACACAAAACAGTTTCGTTGTAGCACATAAAAAATTTCCGGCTGAACGATCACCTTTAGATTCAATCAGATCTTCTTAATTAATTGCACCAGACTTTATCTATACCATTAACGATACAATTGATGTACAATCGTGGAGTTTGTACGACAGTTGTACAACAAAATTGCACTGTGTATGTGGTCCCTTAAGATAGATAGTGAATAGATAGAGAAGTAGATGAACCGAGTTAGATAGATAGATACACAGAGTTGGCTAGACAGAAACAGACAGCAGACAGACAGACAGACAGACAGACAGACAGAAGACAGACAGACAGACAGACAGACAGACAGACCGACAGATAGATGATAGATAGATAGATAGATAGATGATAGATAGAGTAAAATAGATACACCGAGTTAGATAGGTAGATAGATACACAGAGTTGGATAGACAGATAGATAGATAGATAGATAGATAGATAGATAGATAGCAATGTACCCATATTTCTGTGCCAGCAGTGTATCCATATCTATGTGCCGCAGTGGTAGTGTACCCATATCTGTGCCAGCAGTGTACCCATATTTCTGTGCCAGCAGTGTATCCATATCTCAATGCCAGCAGTATACCCATATCGGTGTTAGCAGTGTATCCATATTGTGTGCCAGCAGTGTAGTGTACCCATATCTGCGCAGCAGTGTACCCATATTTCTGTTGCCAGCAGTGTATCCATATATCAATGCCAGCAGATACCATATCTGTGTGCTAGCAGTGTATCCATATCTGTGTGCCAGCAGTGTACCCATATTTGTGTGCCAGCATTTACCCATGCTGTGCGTCCAGCAGTACCCATACCTGTGCGTCCAGCAGTGTATCCATATCTGTTGCCAGCAGTGTAACCATATCTGTGTGCCAGCAGTGTATCCATATCTGTGTGCCAGCAGTGTACCCTATTTGTGTGGCAGCATTTTATCCATATCTCTGTGCCAGCAGTGGTATCCTATCTGTGCGCCCAGCAGTGTATCCATATCTGTGCGCCCAGCAGGGTACCCATATCTGTGCGCCCAGCAGTTTACCCATATCTGTGCGCCAGCAGTGTACCCATACTGTGTTGTCCAGCAGTGTACCCATATCTGTGCGCCCAGTAGTGTATCCATATCTGTGCGCCCCAGTGTATCCATATCTGTGCGCCCGCAGTGTCCCCATATCTGTGCGCCCAGCAGTGTACCCATATCTGTGTGCCAGCACTGTACCATATCTGTGTGCCGGCAGTGTACCCATATCTGTGTGCCGGCAGTGTATTCATATCTTATGCAAGCAGTGGTACCCATATCTATGTGCCCAGCAGTGTCCCCTTATCTCTGTGCCAGCACTGTAGTGTACCCTATCTGTGCCAGCAGGGTATCCATATCTCTATGCCAGCAGTGTACCCATATCTATGTGCCCGAGTGTCCCTTAGCTCTGTGCCAGCAGTGTAGTGTACCCACTATCTGTCCCAGAAGTGTACCCATATCTCTGAGCCAGCGTGTACCCAATCTGTGTGCCAGCACTGTACCCATATCTCTGTGCCAGTAGTGTACCCATATATCTGTGCCAGCACTGTACCATATTTGTGGCCAGCACTGTACCCATATCTCTGTGCCAGCAGTTGTACTCATAATTTGTGTGCCAGCACTGTACCCATATCTGTGTGTCGCAGTGTACCCATATCGGTGGCCAGCAGTGTACTCATATTTGTGTGCCAGCACTGTACCCATATCTGTGTGCCAGCCAGAGTATCCATATCTGTGTGCCAGCAATGTACCCATATTTGTGCTAGCAGTGTATCCATGTCTCTATGCAGCAGTATACCCATATGGTGTGCCAGCAGTGTACCCATATCTGTGTGCCAGCAGTGTATCCATATCTGTGTGCCAGCAGTGTACCCATATTTGTTGCCAGCATTTTATCAATATCGGTGCCAGCAGTTGTACCCTATATCGTGCGGCCAATGCTGTGTACCCATAGGATTCTGTGGCAGCAGTGTACCCATATTTGTTGTGTGCAGACAGTGTACCCATATCTGTGCCCCAGCAGTGTACCCATATCTGTGCGCCAAGCAGGTGTACCCATACTGAGTTCGCCTTTTTTTGCCACAGTGTATCCATATCTGTGTGCCAGCAGTGTACCCATATTTGTGTGCCAGCATTTTATCCATATTTCTGTGCCAGCAGTGTACCCATATCTGTGTGCCCAGCAGTGTACCCATATCTGTGCGCACAGCAGTGTACCCATATCTGTGCGCCCAGCACTTTACCCATACTTGTGCACACAGCACTTTACCCATATCTGTGTGTATCCAGTTTAATAGCAATGTTAGTAAGCCCTCCAGTTCATTTCCCAGAGTTAGCCAGGCCACTAGTTTATTAGCAGTGCCAGTCAGCCCTCCAGTTTACAAACCATTAAGTCAGCCCCTCCAGTTTACAAACCATGTCCTGTTTCTTTAAGCCCTCTCCCTATTCTCAGAGCTTATAAGCAGTAGGCAGCAGGTGAAACAGCAGTCAATTATTGGCTGTGATGTAAATTGTCGGTCTTCACTGGAGGGAGAGACTAGCTTACTCTGCCAGAACAGGAATAATAATTATACTTGAATATCTGGTTAGTAATGCAGGTAATAAATTTGGGGGCAGATAACTGGCAATTTACCATTTTTAAGGGGGAACATGCACTTTAAACTAGCACACAGTCTATCTACTTCATTAGCCAGTAGTCAGCTCAACAATGTAAAAAATGGCAATAGTGGTCTTTAAAATGGGTGTTACATCAAAGTAGGCGTTACCTCAAGTGGGTGTGGCATTGGACAAGTGGGCGTGACCCAAAAAATTGGCGCGCACTTGGACGTTCCTTAGGTGTATAGTATAGTATTTGAGGTTGAATAAAGACATACGTCCATCCAGTCCAACCCATCCAGCAATATCCTCATTTCCTGCCTAACTGTTGATCCAGAGGAAGGCAAAAAACCCCCACCAAATTTATGAAGGGGGAAAAAATTCCTTCCTGACTCCAAGTGGCAATCGGAAATTTCCCTGGATCAACTCTACTTTATGTATCAATACCAGTAACTTGCAACATTCCTTGTTTGCAGAAACTCATCCAGCTTTTTTTTGAAACTGACCAATGAACCTGCCATTACAACGTCCACTGGAAGACAGTTCCATAGCCTTACCGTTCTCACAGTGAAAAACCCTTTCCGAGCTTGAAGCCTAAACCTTTTTTCTTCAAGTCTTAAGGGATGTCCTCGTGTCCTTTGACATGTTCTCTTGGTGAACATTGCCCCAGATAGTTTATTGTATGGCCCGTTAATGTATTTATACACAGTAATCATATCCCCACGCAAGCGCCTTTTCTCCAGCGTACATAATTGTAACTTTTCCAGTCTCTCTTCATATTCAAGCTCCCCCAATCCCCTTATTAATTTAGTTGCCCTTCTCTGAACCCTTTCCATTTCAAAGATGTCCTTTTTGTACACAGGATTCCAAAATTGCACTGCATATTCCAAATGAGGCCTTACCAATGCTTTGTAAAGAGGGAGAATTCATCAGTAATTTTGGAACAACGATCTTTGCGGGGTTCTGGTGCGAGATACAGACTAGCTGTAGCAAACAATGCCAGTAGCAACAGCTAGAGCTAGCAAGATATTGCTTGTATAAAAAGGGGAATAGATTCAAGAGAGAAAAAATATTATTCTCCCTCTTTACAAGGCACGGTAAGCCTCATTTGGAATATGCGGTGTGCAGTTTTGGAATCCCATATACAAAAGGGACATCTTGGAAATTGAGGCAGTTCAGAGAGGGCAACTAAATTAAAAGGGGAATGGAGGGGCATTGAATATGCAGGCAGATTAGACAAGTTAGGGTGTTTACATTGGAGAAGCGGCGGTTGCGTGGGGACATGATAACCTGTACAAAATTATTAATGGCCCATACAATGAGCTCTCTGGTGCATTGTTCACTAATAGGTCATATCAGAGGACACACGTGGACATCCTTTAAGGTTGGAAGAAAAGAAGTGAATAGGTTGGACTTGATGGACTCGATGTCTTTATTCAACCTTAATTACTATTACTATGTTACTATGTTTGTGGATTTTAAAAGGCGTTTGAGGCAGTGTGCACCAGGCCATTCCTAAAGCTTCTGGAGTGTGGAATAGGTGGAGAAAAACATATGATGTCACCAAGAGCCTTATATCTGGTAATAAATGCAGTGTAAAAGTGAAAGGGAAAAGAACTTCATACTTCCTGCAAGGTCAGGAGTGCATACAAGGATGTAGTCTGAGTCCAACTCTCTTTAACATCTACATCAACCAACTGGGCAGCAGCTCTAGAAACCTCATCATCACCAGGACATACAGTACATGACACAAATTTAAAGTTCCTGTTCTATTGCAGATGACCTCTACTGCTATACCAACAGAGAGTGGCCTACAGACAGTCTAGCCAGCCTGGAGAAATTCAGCGCAACCTGGGACACTTCCCATAAATCCCAAAAAAAACGAAAATATTGATGTTCCAGAAAAAAAACAAAAAAAAATCAACACACAATCTTCATTCACTTGAATAAACGAGATAATCAGCAGAACAGAGAAATATATTTATCTCGGCCTGGAGATAACCATTCTGGGAGCTTTAGGGCAGTATAGAGACTTTGAAAGCAAAGCCAGCGAACCTTCTATGCAATAAGAAAACAACTGTATCACCTCAAACCACCGGTAAAAAGTCTGCTTAAAATCTTTGACAGTGTAATTTCCCCAATCCACTCTTATGGCAGTGAAGTATGGGGCCCTGTCTCCTATTCAGACCAATCAAAATGGGAATCTGGCCCACCAGAAATACTCCATCTCGAATTCTGTAAGCACCTCCTTCCAGGTCGCTGAGTACAACAAACAGGCGTTGTCGGGCTGAGCTTGGAGATTTCCATTACTGCTTGAGATGCAAAAAGGGGCCTATCATTTCGGCTCACCTACAGAACAGTAGCCCCAACTCTACCATTATAAAACCTAATAAAACAAAAGACCAGGAAAAGCCATGTGCACTGAGAAACAACTCATCAGCTCCCTACTAACATCAAACCCACACTACAGAACCTGTCCAAACCTCAAATCACAGCCGCCATAAAAACAAGAGCCAATTGATTAGGTGGATGAATGGAAGAAAGAAATAAAAAAGTCCCGAAACAACTATATACAGGCACTGGACAGAGACTACAAAATGGCCCCCTACCTGGAGAAAAATCACAAACCCTAAAGAGAGACATGTCCTGAGTCTCTACAGTTGAGTGCACACAGCCTAGAAATAGAAATCTGGCCGACTCAGACAGACATATAAACAAAGAGAGAACAGACTGTGCCAGCACTGTGACCAGGGAACCTTAGAAGACGAAACCCACTTCCTTCTACACTGCCCCAAATAACAAAACAATACGGGACCCCCATTTCAAGATGCTGTCGGACTGATCCCTGACTTCAACTGCTTAGATGGAGAGAGAAAACTCTATATCCTGCTGGGAGAGGATGAAGCCACAGTAAATATTGGGGCAACACTATGTAACGGATGTCACAGACGAGAGGAGATAAATGAACTCAATGACCAGGACTACTTGCCCAATATCCCTTTATCCTTCCCCAATCGACTAAAGACTAAAACCCAATATACCCTTTATAGTACTGTCCATATATTAATATCCTTGATACCCATGTCCCCTACCGTGAACCTATAATAAACATGTTGTTATATTTTATTATTTTTTGTTTGCTTTGGCAATGTCAAAATGTAAATTGATCCTGCCAATAAAGCTTTTTGATTTGATTTGATTTGATAGACAGCGTTAGATAGATAGATAGATAGATAGATAGATAGATAGATAGATAGATAGATAGATGGATGGATAGATACACAGAGTTGGATAGATAAGATAGATAGATAGATAAGATGGATGGATAGATACACAGAGTTGGATAGATAGATAGATAGATAGAGAATAGATAGATAGATAGATAGATAGATAGATAGATAAATAGATAGACCGAGTTAGATAGATCGAGTTAGACAGATAGATAGATAGATAGATAGATAGATAGATAGATAGATAGATAGATAGATAGATAGATAGATAGATAGACAGAGTTAGATAGATAGATGGATAGATAGATAGAAAGATGGATAGATAGATACACAGAGTTGGATAGATAGATAGATAGATAGATACACAGAGTTGGATAGATAGATAGTTAGTTAGATAGATTGATACATAGATAGATACACAGAGTTAGATAGATAGAGCGAGTTAGATAGATCGATGGATAGATACACTGAGTTAGATAGATAGATACACCGAGTTAGATAGATAGATGGATAGATAGATACACGAGTTAGATAGATAGATAGTAGATAGATAGATAGAGCGAGCGAGTTAGATAGGAAAGATAGATAGACAGAGTGAGTTAGATAATGATAGTCAGATAGATACACGTAGATAGATAGAACACCGAGTTAGATAGATGATGGATAGATAGATAATGGAGTTAGATAGATAGATAGATAGATAGATAGGATAGATAGATAGATAGATAGATAGATAGACAGAGTTAGATATAACATGTTATTTGCTAACGAATCTCGCTGTGTGTTCGTACATCAATTAATGCGCCTGTTGTTATATGTACCGCATCACACATTGCCATCCTAACAAAATATACACTCTATGGTCTCACACCTTCGAGACTGTGAGCTCTGCTTTTTCAGGAAGTTGTTTATTTTGACACTCCAGATGAGTTGAAGACATTTGTTGGACAATCATCCATACACAAAACAGTTTCGTTGTAGCACATAAAAAATTTCCGGCTGAACGATCACCTTTAGATTCAATCAGATCTTCTTAATTAATTGCACCAGACTTTATCTATACCATTAACGATACAATTGATGTACAATCGTGGAGTTTGTACGACAGTTGTACAACAAAATTGCACTGTGTATGTGGTCCCTTAAGATAGATAGTGAATAGATAGAGAAGTAGATGAACCGAGTTAGATAGATAGATACACAGAGTTGGCTAGACAGAAACAGACAGCAGACAGACAGACAGACAGACAGACAGACAGAAGACAGACAGACAGACAGACAGACAGACAGACCGACAGATAGATGATAGATAGATAGATAGATAGATGATAGATAGAGTAAAATAGATACACCGAGTTAGATAGGTAGATAGATACACAGAGTTGGATAGACAGATAGATAGATAGATAGATAGATAGATAATAGATAGCAATGTACCCATATTTCTGTGCCAGCAGTGTATCCATATCTATGTGCCGCAGGGTAGTGTACCCATATCTGTGCCAGCAGTGTACCCATATTTCTGTGCCAGCAGTGTATCCATATCTCAATGCCAGCAGTATACCCATATCGGTGTTAGCAGTGTATCCATATTGTGTGCCAGCAGTGTAGTGTACCCATATCTGGCAGCAGTGTACCCATATTTCTGTTGCCAGCAGTGTATCATATATCAATGCCAGCAGGATACCATATCTGTGTGCTAGCAGTGTATCCATATCTGTGTGCCAGCAGTGTACCCATATTTGTGTGCCAGCATTTTACCCATGCCTGTGCGTCCAGCACTTTACCCATACCTGTGCGTCCAGCAGTGTATCCATATCTGTGTGCCAGCAGTGTACCCATATCTGTGTGCCAGCAGTGTATCCATATCTGTGTGCCAGCAGTGTACCCATATTTGTGTGGCAGCATTTTATCCATATCTCTGTGCCAGCAGTGTATCCATATCTGTGCGCCCAGCAGTGTATCCATATCTGTGCGCCCAGCAGTGTACCCATATCTGTGCGCCCAGCAGTTTACCCATATCTGTGCGCCCAGCAGTGTACCCATACCTGTGTGTCCAGCAGTGTACCCATATCTGTGCGCCCAGTAGTGTATCCATATCTGTGCGCCCAGCAGTGTATCCATATCTGTGCGCCCAGCAGTGTCCCCATATCTGTGCGCCCAGCAGTGTACCCATATCTGTGTGCCAGCACTGTACCCATATCTGTGTGCCGGCAGTGTACCCATATCTGTGTGCCGGCAGTGTATTCATATCTCTATGCAAGCAGTGTACCCATATCTATGTGCCCAGCAGTGTCCCCTTATCTCTGTGCCAGCACTGTAGTGTACCCATATCTGTGCCAGCAGTGTATCCATATCTCTATGCCAGCAGTGTACCCATATCTATGTGCCCAGCAGTGTCCCCTTATCTCTGTGCCAGCAGTGTAGTGTACCCATATCTGTCCCAGAAGTGTACCCATATCTCTGAGCCAGCAGTGTACCCATATCTGTGTGCCAGCACTGTACCCATATCTCTGTGCCAGCAGTGTACCCATATATCTGTGCCAGCACTGTACCCATATATCTGTGCCAGCACTGTACCCATATCTGTGTGCGAGCACTGTACCCATATCTGTGTGCCAGCACTGTACCCATATCTCTGTGCCAGCAGTGTACTCATATTTGTGTGCCAGCACTGTACCCATATCTGTGTGTCGGCAGTGTACCCATATCTGTGTGCCAGCAGTGTACTCATATTTGTGTGCCAGCACTGTACCCATATCTGTGTGCCAGCAGAGTATCCATATCTGTGTGCCAGCAATGTACCCATATTTCTGTGCTAGCAGTGTATCCATGTCTCTATGCCAGCAGTATACCCATATGTGTGCCAGCAGTGTACCCATATCTGTGTGCCAGCAGTGTATCCCCTATCTGTGTGCCAGCAGTGTACCCATATTTGTTTGCCAGCATTTTATCCATATATCTGTGCCAGCAGTGTACCCATATCTGTGCGCCCAGCAGTGTACCCATATCTGTGTGCCAGCAGTGTACCCATATTTGTGTGCCAGCAGTGTACCCATATCTGTGCCCCCAGCAGTGTACCCATATCTGTGCGCCCAGCAGTGTACCCATATCTGCGTGCCAGCAGTGTATCCATATCTGTGTGCCAGCAGTGTACCCAGATATGGCGTCACAGCAGGTTGTACCCATATCTGTGCGCCCGCACTTTACCCCACTGTGGCACACAGCACTTTAACCCAGATCGTGTGTATCCAGTTTAATAGCAATGTTAGTAAGCCCTCCAGTTCATTTCCCAGAGTTAGCCAGGCCACTAGTTTTATTAGCAGTGCCAGTCAGCCCTCCAGTTAACAACAGTAAGTCAGCCCCTCAGTTTACAAACCATGTCCTGGTTCTTAAGCCCTCTCCCTATTCGCAGAGCTTATAAGCATTAGGGCAGCAGGTGAAACAGCAGTCAATTATTGGCTGTGATGGAAATTGTGGTCTTCACTGGGGGAGAGACAGCTACTCTGCCAGAACAGGAATAATAATTATACTTGAATATCTGGTTAGTAATGCAGGTAATAAATTTGGGGGCAGATAACTGGCAATTTACCATTTTTAAGGGGGAACTGCACTTTAAACTAGCACACAGTCTATCTACTTCATTAGCCAGTAGTCAGCTCAACAATGTAAAAAATGGCAATAGTGGTCTTTAAAATGGGTGTTACATCAAAGTAGGCGTTACCTCAAGGGGTGTGGCATTGGACAAGTGGGGTGACCCAAAAAATTGGCGCGCACTTGGACGTTCCTTAGGTGTTAGTATAGTATTTGAGGTTGAATTAAAGACATACGTCCATCCAGTCCAACCCATCCAGCAATATCCTCATTCCTGCCTAACGTTGATCCAGAGGAAGGCAAAAAAACCCCCACCAATTTATGAAGGGGGAAAAAATTCCTTCCTGACTCCAAGTGGCAATCGGAAATTTCCCTGGATCAACTCTACTTTAGTATCAATACCAGTAACTTGCAACATTCCTTGTTTGCAGAAACTCATCCAGCTTTTTTTTGAAACTGACCATAGAACCTGCCATTACAACGTCCACTGGAAGACAGTTCCATAGCCTTACCGTTCTCACAGTGAAAAACCCTTTCCGAGCTTGAAGCCTAAACCTTTTTTCTTCAAGTCTTAAGGGATGTCCTCGTGTCCTTTGACATGTTCTCTTGGTGAACATTGCCCCAGATAGTTTATTGTATGGCCCGTTAATGTATTTATACACAGTAATCAATCCCACGCAAGCGCCCTTTCTCCAGCGTACATAATTGTAACTTTTCCAGTCTCTCTTCATATTCAAGCTCCCCAATCCCCTTATTAATTTAGTTGCCCCTTCTGAACCTTTCCATTTCAAAGATGTCCTTTTTGTACACAGGATTCCAAAATTGCACTGACTATTCCAAAAGAGGCCTTACCAATGCTTTGTAAAGAGGGAGAATTACATTTTCCTCCCTTGAATCCAACCTCGCTTTAACAAGCTTTATACAAGACAATACCATGCTGGCTCTGGCTGTTGCCGCCTGGCACTGCTTGCTACCTTTAAGTTTGTTATCCACCAAAACTCCAAGATCCCTTTCCAACAGGGATTCACTTAACACAGAGCCATTTATAGTATAAGTAGCACAAGGATTTTTAAGTCCAAAATGCATCACCTTACATTTATCAACATTGAATTTCATCTGCCACTTAGCAGCCCAATGTGATAATCTATCTAGATCCCCTTGCAACGATTGCACATCCTCTGAAGTTTTTAATGGTCGACAAAGTTTTGTGTCGTCAGCAAACACAGAAACCTTGCTGACAATACCCACTTCCAAATCATTAATAAATAGATTAAATAGAAGCGGCCCCAACACAGAACCCTGTGGCACCCCACTTAGCACTTTAGTCCATAATAATGAAGCCCCATTAACAACTACTCTCTGCATCCTATTCTTTAACCAATTTTCTATCCATGTACAAATGTGACTCCCCAGACCAACAGACCTTAGCTTATTCATTAGTCGCCTATGGGGGACTGTATCAAAAGCCTTTGCAAAATCCAAGTAAACTACATCTACTGCTATACCAGAGTCTAAATTTCTACTTACTTCCTCATAAAAGCCAAGCAAGTTAGTTTGACAAGATCTATTCCTCCTAAATCCATGCTGGTTACTACTTATAAATGTCAGTCCTTGAAACATACTCTAGAACATGATCCCTTATTAAACTTTCCAGGATCTTCCCCACCACTGAAGTTAAACTTACAGGCCTGTAATTACCCGGCTGTGAACGAGTACCCTTTTTGAATATTGGAATAACATCAGCCTTTTTCCAATCCAGAGGCACACCACCGGACATGAGGGAATCAGCAAAAATAAGAAACAATGGCCTAGATAAAACTGAACTTAGCTCCCTAAGTACCCGAGGATGTATTTTATCCGGTCCAGGAGATTTACTAATATTAACCTTATTTAGTTCTTTCTGTACCATGTCCTCGGTTAACCAAAGTGAACTTGAATCTTGTATACCTTTATTGCTACTATACTCTATGATATCTTTACTTGGATCTTCTATAGTGTATACAGAGGAAAAAAAATTATTCAAGACATTTGCTTTATCGCCATCCTCCGTAACTAACTTATCCCCATTAATTAATGGTGCCACATTCTCAGTCCTCATCTTCTTACTATTAATATACTTAAAAAAATGTTTAGGCTTAGTGATGCTTTCTTCAGCTATCCTAACTTCATTATTAATTTTAGCTAGTTTGATTGCTTTCTTACACTCCTTGTTACAGTTTTTATACTCCCTAAAGGCCCTTTCCGTTCCCTCGGCCTTAAAGGTTTTAAATGCCTTTTTCTTCCTTACCATTTGCCTCTTTACATCAGAATTCAGCCACATGGGCCCAACACAGAACCCTGTGGCACCCCACTTAGCACTTTAGTCCATAATAATGAAGCCCCATTAACAACTACCTCTGCATCCTATTCTTTAACCAATTTTCTATCCATGTACAAATGTGACTCCCAGACCAACAGACCTTAGCTTTCATTAGTCGCCTATGGGGGACTGTATCAAAAGCCTTTGCAAAATCCAAGTAAACTACATCTACTGCTATACCAAGTCTAAATTTCTACTTACTTCCTCATAAAAGCCAAGCAAGTTGAGTTTGACAAGATCATTCCTCCTAAATCCATGCTGGTTACTACTTATAATGTCAGTCCTTGAAACACTACTCTAGAACATGATCCCTTATTAAACTTTCCAGGATCTTCCCCACCACTGAAGTTAAACTTACAGGCCTGTAATTACCGGCTGTGAACGAGTACCCTTTTGAATATTGGAATAACATCAGCCTTTTTCCAATCCAGAGGCACACCACCGACATGAGGGAATCAGCAAAAATAAGAAACAATGGCAATTAAAAACTGAACTTAGCTCCCTAAGTACCCGAGGATGTATTTTATCCGGTCCAGGAGATTTCTATATTAACCTTATTTAGTTCTTTCGTACCATGTCCTCGGTTAACCAAAGTGAACTTGAATCTTGTATACCTTTATTGCTACTATACTCTATGATATCTTTACTTGGATCTTCTATAGTGTATACAGAGGAAAAAAAATTATTCAAGACATTTGCTTTATCGCCATCCTCCGTAACTAACTTATCCCCATTAATTAATGGTGCCACATTCTCAGTCCTCATCTTCTTACTATTAATATACTTAAAAAAATGTTTAGGCTTAGTGATGCTTTCTTCAGCTATCCACCTTTAAGTAATAAGATAGTGAGTAGAGGGAAATTAGTAGAGGACAGTGAGGTATAGGGCTAGGGAACTGTAGTAAGTAATAATCGTTAGTAATAGGAATCTTGCTATTAATAATCGTGGGTAGTATAGGATCTTAGATAAGGAGAGGAACTTTCGTATAAGGGGGAACTTAAAGTATAGCTCTCATTAGTATAGTAACTGTTGTATAATAATCTTAGTAGAAAATGAGAATATACTTGGATTTATATCATAAGGGTATCCTTATCTCGAGTATCATAGACAAAGAGGCACGGATTTAGGTCTTTTTCGCGTGAAAGCTCCTCATTATTGATAAGCCAAGGAAACGAAGAAAAAGATTTATAATATTGGGACGTAATAGCTTAGCGACGCTAGAATTAGAGTACTAGTAACGTCGTTAGCGATCGGAATAGGGGCCTTTCGTACTTCTCTAATCCAGTGAGATCGTCGGACAGGGAAAATTGGAATATATAAGGTTGGCTCCCAAGCTCGCAACCCTGTAGAAAGGTAGGGTTTGCAAATACGAGGGAGGGGGCCGGAACAACTTGTCACCAATCCAACCCGGAAGGGGTACCACACGTGGGCTCCCCCCCCGACAGGAGGCTCCGTGGCAACAGGGGGCAAAGCCATATCTGACAACAGAAATCACAGACGCGGCAATGTGTACCTTACATTAAATAACATATTCCCTAATAGATGAAAGAAAAACAGCATACATGGCACAATTAAGGTACATAAAAAGAAAAATTGGGGATAGTAAATGACACAGGACAAGGAGACTTTCACCCAAAATTGGGGATTAGAGCATCCCTGAGGCGCGGCCTAAGTGCTTACAGAATCTACAATGGTACGTTAGTTATGTGTAGAGTAAACTTATAGACCTGATTGAGAGTTTTGTCACCAAATAGGTGGAGGGATCGAAGTTATAACACGGCATGATGGGATATTTTACACAAACACCACGAGGCGTGGTTATGGGCCTATGTTATAATTTGAATATCAATCTGTCAAAACGATTTTAAGAATCCTATAATCAGAGATGGAACTAGTGGGTCAGGAGTGATATGATACCCAAGGAGAGGTAAGGGAAGCCTGGATCTGACCTGAAACCAAATCTTTCAAGCACGATGTTTTTTTCATCTTTGCCAAGTTCTCAAGTTACTGGCTAGTGGGGAGCTAAATAATGTGGAAGGGTGTTTAAAGTATGAAACTCCTTGGCCGATTTGGACATAAGGAAGGTGCTGAGGAAGTTGTCTAACATGGCAATGGTCCTGTCGAACCCAAGTCCGTATTGGTGTGAAATAGGCCAACTGGAGATGGTGATGGGGATAGGAAAAAATAGACGGACAGATTGGGGTGTAAATACTGATCATAAGGGATAATAAAGTGTAAAGAGATTAGAGTGAGACCCAAAACACCGGTTCGAATGTAATTCGATCCCATGAGGAATACTGATTGGTATTATAAAAATTGTAAATGAATTGTATGGGTGTGTGTATGTACAGTGATGTGTTGTATTTATTGTGAGACTTTTATGGGGTCACTAGGGTAACAACCTGTTGGTCCAAAAGTGATGTGGTGCGAACCCAATGTATCATACGAATAAAAACCCAATATCATACCACTGTTATAGCAAAAAAACACAATAAGCAGATTTTAGTGAAGGGATGAAGAATAGACAAATTGAATCAAGAGGATGAACGTGTGGTAGAGTGTTTATATATGGAGCAGAAGGAGCTAACATACAAAAAGGGTCCTACAACCATCAGGTCCGCAACCCCCACATCCTCCTCTCTCCCCAGGTCCTGGGCCTCCCGTCAGCCTCGTCCCTCGCCCACAGGGGAAAAACGAAAGGGGGGAAAGAAAAGGAAAACAGAAACTACTTGAGCCTGACCAGAAAAATAGGTGTTCAAGTAGAGAGTTTTCAGTAAAACAGTAAAAAAGCAGCATACCAGGGTATGACTGTGTACACATCAAAGGAAATGCTAAAAAACAAGAGAGGGTCGACTAAAAAAACAAACGGTCAAAAAAAGAAACTAAAGAAAAAAAAGTACCCTACGAGCAACAGCCAAAAAACTATCCTACAGGGTATCGCACAACAGGGGAAAAAGGGGTGGGCTTTCCAGTAATCATGATCGGGTGGGGGGGGGGGATCGGACCTGCCACATCCACTCCCGTCGGTCCGCTTGCCCATGGTACCTGGGGTACAATAGCCGAGTGAGCCACGTTCAAGGCAGATGGCATCCAGGAGGTGCAAGGTTCCCCATGATCCCCCCAAGGAGGAGAACAGGGAAGTGTGGACAAAGGGAATCATATGAAGTGATGACTCTGCAGGGTGCTGTAAAACGGCTCAGCGACCGAACAAAATGAAGTCAGGGAAGAAAAAAAAAAGGGAGTAAAACATAGGGAGCGGGGGGGGGAGGATATCGGTCAACTTTATACACAATATGATTCTAAAGAAAAGGGGCACAATAAATCCTGTCGGGGTTACCACAGTGACTATGTGTGTGGAAAAAAAGTGAACCGCACAGGAAATCATCAGCAGTTGAGTATTGTCACCTACTTCTACACATATTCACCAAGGCACCTGACGGAAAAATGAGGAACAAGGAAAAACCCCAACTCATAACCGGCTGGGATGGGGCTGAAGTGTTGGAACCTCTAAGCTCTGCCTATAATATTAAGTCTGACTGAACCTCCTAACTAGCCCCTGATTGTCTGTGACTGTACAATCCTAACTGAGGCCATGTGGTTTTCTGACGGACTGCGAACGATATCCACTGACTATGGATCTGTGACCAAATAAGACATCCTCCTAAACGTATCCACGAGGAATATGTCTGACTGGCACCCATAAAGTAGCCACGTGAGTTGTCCTGATGTGACTGGGGGACATCGGCAGTGGACTAGCACACTTAAATGGGGATACTAATGAAGCTGAAAAAGTACGATCCAAACTACAGCGTCGGCTGGAAAAATTGTCAAAAAAATGTAGACTAGAGAGCACGGAGTAAAAGAAGCGGGAACTAGCCACTGAATTGTCTGCGCACGGAAGGACTCATAAAAGAAAAACAAAATGCACAAACCGTAGTGGATTGATCTCTGAAGCTGACCAATCAAACGGTAAACTAGCCACATTAAAGGGTTTGTCTGGGGGTGAAAATAGCGTAGACAGGGTCCATCCTAGGGAAAACATAGCTGGGGAGGCGGTAAGCTTTTAAAAAAACGTGGCTGTGGACGTAAGAACATGCAAGAACTAAACAAAAATCAGCCCACTAATTGTCTGTGACTGACATGCTAAAAAGCCACTGATTGTCTGTGACTGGCACCCTAACTAGCCACTGATTGTCTGTGACTATGACATCCTAACTAGCCACTTATTGTCTGTGACTGGCATCCAACTTACCACTGATTGTCTGTGACGACATCCTAACTAGCCACTGATTGTCTGTGACGGCACCTCAACTAGCCACTGATTGTCTGTGACTGGCACCCTAACTATTCTCCCATTGTCTATGACTGACATCTAACTAGCCCCTGATTTCTGAGACTGACACCCTTAACTAGTTACTGATTGTCTGAGACTTACATACCTAAACTAGCCACTGACTGACACCTCTAATAGCCACTGATTGTCTGTGACTGACACCCTTAACTAGCCACTGACTGACACCTCTAACTAGCTACTGATTGTCTGAGACTTACATACCAACTAGCCACTGACAACTTAAACATACCACTGATTGCTAGTAACTGATATTCCTAACTAGCCACTGATTGTCTACACCCCAAACTTGCCATTGATTGTCTGTGACTGATCCACCAACTAGCCACTGATTGCCTAACCCCCTAACTACCCACTGATTGTCTGTCACTGATCCCCCTAACTATCCACGATTGTCTGTGGCAGACCCCAAATTAGTCACTTTTGGGAACATTGACATAGTCACTTAACCAACTCTAGCCGTACACCTTCCACTGACTGGTCCAAACACATCAGATACTTTTAAATAAAAGTTTTTTTGTACCCAGAATCCCACATCCCAATAATGTACCAGGTTGTTTATAAGATCTGTGTGAGAGGTTTTGAAGAGCAGGATGATGACATTTTATTCTCCATTTATTACTCTTTAATTCTTTTTCAATTCTCTATATGGAGAATACATAGATATGATTAATTAGAGCTGCCATACTAATTATCAGTCTACACTGAGAAGGTAGCTTTACTGCCATATAATATATTAATGTGCTTGTTAAATAAAGTAATGTCAATGTGAGGGTTAGCAATGTCTTTGGGTTCTGGGAAACACAATAACCCCAGGAAGAGAGAGACAGTTGTAGACACAGGTGACATCTCAACGTGATTTTGCTTTAGCACATATAGAGGACAGAAGGCCATTGACAGGTTAACACAGACCCATTCACAGTACTGGAACCAGAAACATCTAGTCAATGTAGTATTCATTGTTCACCTTTGTGTTTATAGCAAATACACCTGCCTTGTACTACACAAACTGTGCATATACAACCCCATAAATGAGCCCACTGTACTTGCTTGCCCCACCCACTTTTTTTATTAATCTGTATATGTGGCTATATGGATGTATAGCAATGTGTGTGACTTAATCAGTGTGACTAGCAGAGGGTTTGTGTATAGTAGTGACTATGGACTGTGGTATGCAGGGGTGGCAGGCACACAGGGAGCCCAGGTAGAGACCAGTCTGACTGATTTAATGTAAGGAGGGTCCAATAATCACTTTAAGTGCAGCCCTTAATGGTGCATGGTACAGTAGGATATTGTAGACTGATGCCTGTGTGTGAATATAGGCAATATTATAGTTTATAAAGAATTGCTGGTTGTTGATCGGTAGATTCCTGTTTGTTGAGTTTTTTCAGCTCCAGTCTGGTTTCAAAAGTGTAAGGGTAATGTCACTTGTCAATAAAAAAAATGGCTATATTTCCAGATTTAAAAGTAAGTCTAACATTTATACAGCTTGAATATGTTTAATTATGTCATAGTTATTTCCAGTTATACAAAGTTAATTAACATCGGGAATACGTAATACAATCTGCTGTATGGTGGGGGTAATGAATGTCATTTCAAGCCATTTTTCAGTAATGTGACATTTGGAATCTGTAAATTCACATAAAGGAAACATTGTTTCTATAGTTGATATTTAAGTGTTGAGTAAAATTCAAGCCTTTATGTCAAGGACAATGACGATATGATTATTATATTTGCTTTTGCATTTAATGAGCTCAGAACTGGCTGATGGAACAAAAGACTTTATAGGGTATCAGAAATTTCCATGAAGGCAGCAGCATTTTGAGCTGCACACGTCCTAAGGAAATGCTGCTATGGGAGTGCTTTGGAATCTGGGCATCTGTCCCCTAAATCTACAAAATTCTAGGTTTACAGAAAAACATCTCTGGCCAGTAAGGGTGTATCAGTTTAGCCTGGGGTGTGTACAGTGAGCAATGCAGAGCAATGGAGATGAGAATGAGAACTGAAGGGAAGTGTTGGTTAGGACAGGAAGGCCCCAGACAATGCTAGAAAGCAGAGGACCATAAGACATAAATTAAAAAAAGATTTATGTCTACACATACAGCAGACAACTGCCCATTCCTGCCCTCACAACATTAGGTTTTGGCACAGTAGGCTGGGGGTTGTAATTTCATCTTGGTCTGTAATGTTGTGATTAGCCAAAAGTTGATCATCATAAATAGTTTTTTTAAATACAAATATGCTGTTTATTATACCATGAGAATTCTGGGACTCCAGACACCCAATGATTTATAGTGTCTTTCCCAAAGCCAGGTTTATAGCTGGAAAATGATTTATCTCAACCTGTAATGAAGTAATAGAAGTTCCCAGAAAAAGAAGAGTCTGGTTTATACTATTTTATCCTGAAGTCACTATTATCAGGCCCATGTATTAAAGTTCTTGTGGCATATTTACCCAGTCCCTATCGCTCTGGATAAATGTCCCGAATATGGGTAAATACAGAAAAGGGATTTACTCATGGCGGGATTTTAATGCCAGCACTAAAATTAGCGCAAATCTGTATTAAATCGCAAGCGTCGGGTGTACGGTGTATAATATGGAGTTAAAGTCACACTTACCGATAGCGAACCAGATGTTGGCTAACATCTGATTGGCTGGGCAAAATTAGCCCCATTTTTAATGATAAGATTTATTACATTGGACTGATTTAATATTTGTTACTATTCATACAATACCTATACCTGCATCTGTACCCTTGGTACTGTTCATGCACCATATGTAAATGTGTTAATGTTCATACAGTACCTGTGCTACTGTTCATACAAATGTACCAGTGGTACTGTTCATACATTCTTGTACCCTTGTTACTGTTCATACATCACATGTACCTGTGTTACTGTTGATACAGTACCTGTACCTTTGTTACTATTGATACAATACCTGTACCTGTGGTTTTGTACTATTCCACCTGTAACCTGTACCCGTGGTGTAGTTCATACACCACCTGCACCCGTGTTACTGTTCATACAGTACTTGTACCTGTGTTATCTGTTCATACAGTACCTGTATCCGTGTTACTGTTAAGCAGTACCTGTGTTACTGTTCATACAGTACCTGTACATGTGTTACTATTCATACAGTACTTGTACATGTGTTACTGTTCATACAGTACCTGTGTTACTGTTCATATGCCACCGGTACCTGTGTTACTTTTCAACACCACTGTACCGGTGTACTGTTCATGCACCATCTGTACTTGTGTTACTATTCATATAGTACCTGTACCTGTGTTACTGTTCATACAATACCTGTACCCATGTTACTGTTCATCCCCACCTGTCCTGTGTTACTGTACTACACCACTGTACCTGTGTTACTGTTCATACACCACCTGTACACATGTTACTGTTCATATATAACCTGTACCCTTGTTCTGTTCATACACCACTTGTACCTGTGTTAGTGTTCATATACCACCTGTACCTGTGTTACTGTTCATACACCACCTGTACACTGCTACTGTTCATATATATACCTGTTCCTGTGTTACTGTTCATACACCACCTGTACCCGTGTTACTGTTCATACACCACCTGTACCCGTGTTTACTGTTCATACAGTACCTGTGCCTGTGTTACTGTATATACAGTACCTGTGTTACTGTTCATACAGTTCCTGTACCTGTGTTACTGTTCATACAATACCAGTACCTGTGTTACTGTACATATACCACCACCTTTATCCGTGTGTGTTCATACACCACCTGTATCCGTGTTCAGTTCATACACCACCTGCATCCATGTTACTGTTCATACCCACCTGTACCTATGTTACTGTTAATACAGTATCTAAACCTGTGTTACTGTTCATACAGTACCTGTACCTGTGTTACTGTTCATACAATACCTGTACCTGTGTTACTGTTCATACAGTACCTGTACCTGTCTTACTGTACATATACCACCTGTACCCGTGTTACTGTTCATACAGTACTTGTAATTGTGTTACTATCCATGCACCCCTGTACCTGTGGTACTGTTCGAACACCAACTGTACCTGTGATACTGTGCATACAGTACCTGTACCTGTGTTACTGTTCATACAATACCTATAATATGGAAGTCTATATGGTGAAGTGATTGAATAAACATTTATGTTCTTGAAAGGAGGCAGGTTGTAGGAGTAATACGGAATGGCCATGGTGTTGGGAACGGTAAAATATGTTAGTAAACTGACATTTAACTTACCAGTGAGAACAGAATACTCTGACAATCTATAATTGCATCACTGTTGAATAGGGAATGTCCTGTGCAGAGATGGTTCATGGTAAAGAATTTGATTTGTTTTATTTCACTATGAGCAGAGGTAATGGATGGCAATCCAGTGTATAGTGTGGTGATACCAAATACAATTCCATTGACAGAATTAATACACATACTGTGTCAGGGAGAATCCATGTAGTAGTGTACAGTTATACTGTACTGAGAATACACACCCACAGCTGTTGTTCTGCAAATGTTTGAAACAATTATATATAATGGAATACTATAGAAAAGCATATAACCCGAAAAAACACAGGGCTGTGAATATAAGGCCATATGGTATATTATTGGCATCCTGCAAAATATATTGGTATATGTATACGAAGGGAATAATTGGAATTTAATTTATTGTAATGTAGGTGATAAGCACACCTCTGTGCTTAATATGGTGGGACAGGACTAAACATAGCTTGTTTGTAATAGCCCTTACCCTCACAGTGTAACATGCTAACACAGATCAACCCATTTTTGTGAAGGTTCTCATTCATCCAGGTCATGGTATATCTGTTGTATTCAGTTAGATCAACTGGACTTGAAGTTTAGTTCTGAAGAAGTTTCGCTAGTCATCCACTGCTTTCTCAATTCAGAATGAATGAATTTATAAATAGCGAAACTCTTCAAGAACTAAACTTTAAGTCCAGTTAATCTGTTGTATTCAATTAGATCAACTGGACTTGAAGTTTTTTCTTGAAAATAAAGAAACCAAGCCTAAAGTAGGTGGGGGGGTTCGACACCAACTCTCTGCCATGTACAATGCTGTTTTGACACATTACTCGGGCGTTCCTATAACACCTCTTAGCCACTATCCAATCACGCCCTTAACACTTGGCTGTGATATGCTAATTGGGATTTCCAGGGTACATAATTGCCACAGATTCTTGTACAAGTCATTCTGAATTGAGAAGCCAGTCGGATGACTAGCAAAACGTCTTCAAGAACTAAACTTCAAGTCCAGTTGATCTAATTGAATCACAGATATACCATGACCTGGATGAATAGAACCTTCACAAGCATATTAAAGTCCAGTTGATCTAACTTAATACAACAGATACAGATCAACTCATAATAAAAATCCCACCAGAGAATAAGGGTCAGTTCCAAAGACACCTTAACATAGTTATGGTACTTTATATATTATAGCTCTGTCTGTATTTTATTAGTTGGAATCAACCTTTGGTATTGCACAGGTTGTCAAATGTGAAGAGGGGGGGGGGGCACCATGGGGGCGGGGAAACCCTAATTATGTGTTTAATGTATGTAACATGTAATGGCTTTGATACTGCCAATGGATGCTCACTGTGCCATTTACATTAAGACTGAATATGGGGATAATGGACAGGATGCAGCATATAGTGATACTACTTTACTCATTATGGAGCACCATGTCTCTACTGGTGTGCATGGACCTCCAGGTGTACTGGATACACAGCTGAAGCACTGGGACAGAATCTACATATTCTGTACATCTTCTGGAGAGTATAGTGTGCAGTAAGTTCAGTACACCTGTTTATGTGAAATGAATGAATTGGACACTTATTGAAATGTCATATTGTGAAGCACGACCAAGATCATGTGGGTCTGAGGAATGTAAATTATTATGCACGTAGCCATGAGTAGTTTGTTCTGTACTTTTGATTGCTTTTATAAGTTAATATTCTTGTAATAAACTGTGATAAACACCAATTAAGCAGACATGGGGTACTTAAGATTTCTAATAAAATAGAATTTGAAATAAAAGTGCCATATGATAGGTTTCCATTGCTTCATTTTGTTCATCACAAATGTAATGTTTTATGGTAACTACTGGTGCAGCCTGGGGATTGCTCAGGGGATCATTCATCCTCTCTGTAGGTCATTTAAAGCCGATTGTGCTGACCACTTCCCCTAATGACATGTCATTGGCCATAATTCATTTGTTTTGATTGAGTTTCTGTATTTTGTGAAATAAAAATGTGTCATTCAATGGATTCTTCCTCCTTCCTCCCCACCCTCTATGGAATGAAGAGGCTGCTTGGTAGTAGGTCAACTGAATTTATCAAGAATGATATGTTTGTATGTAGCATTCAGCTGGATTCCTGCAATGTTAGGCAAAGTTTTCTGTAAACCATCCTGTGGGAAACGTACATTTTCATTTTCTGTGCACATACAAAATTACATTTTGTACGCTACACACAGCAAACTTAAATTCCAGCAAATCTTTGTGCACATACTACTTTAACCTTGTGTGATGGCCTGCAGAATTGTGTGCCGTGCACAATGTTATTGTTAGAAGGTAGACACACGCCACAAAAGTACCACATGCATGTGGTTTATATAATGGACACTATGTTCAAAGACAAACTCCTTAGGTTAAAATGCATGCTAGAGGTCAGTCCTGAATAAAGGACTGTGTGATCTTATGCGTGGCACATGTATTTCCAGAGTTGTATGTGGCACACATGTATTTTACAGTATTATTGACCTAATAGCAGCAAAGTTTTGCTTATAAAAGTTAATAAAAGTTAAGGAATTCTATGAAGAGATAAGATATATATAAGTGATGGAGTATGTAGATGTACTCTCAGGCTGCCCAATAATGATGTGGAAATAAATACTGATAAATATACCCAGTGTGCCCTTTTATATCTCTGCACTGTCTATATATGGACTGAACGGTAGCACCTGGGCAATTGAGGGTCAGAGGGTTTAGTGCCTGTATCACTGCTCACCACCAGCAACGTTACAACGTTAGCAAGTAACGTAAGCTACACGTGAAGTGGATGGCTGATCTACTGTTCTACTTGTATATTATATATATAATATATATTACTGTTTACATATAGGCTTTTAGGAGCTTACAATAAGATGGGTAAGATGGGTTATATATTATTAGTTATTGGATAGTTTTGTTTATCTGTGTCATTTGTTAGTAATAAAATGTTTATGAGCTAAATAAGTACATATAAAGTAAGTAGTCAAGTGAGATTTTACGTGTTTGGATGCCTTTACAGGTGAGAATGTGTCTCTACCCAGTTTTAATCCCCCTCCCTGCAATGTTTAATTATTGCAGTGCTCCTGAAAAGTGGGTGGATGACTGGGGGCACATATAAAATATTTAATTATATATTAAGGGGCATGTCCACCCCCAAAACTATAATCCCCCCCACTACTGGCCCCATTGTGTAGTGTAGTTTAATCTTTACTTTACATCCCAGCCATATGGTTCTCCTGTAGTCCCCCCCCCCAAGTCCCAAAAACTGCCCACCAGGAGGATAGCAGAGTCCATATAGGACTCTGCCTCCTATCTGGCCTCCGGGAGAAGTTTGGCATGCGTACTGCAGGAAGACCTGAGAAGGGGCAAGTTTTCCCCCCGAAACGTTGTGATATATGTGTGGTCTATATAATTCTAGTTTGTTTTGGAGTGCGACCTCGCTTTCTGCTATTTCCATGCGTACTGCAGCCCTTCTCCCCCTCCCCTCCCCCCCCCTCTCCCTCCTGATTAGGATTCCCTCCCCCTAGTGTAAAAATCGTTTTACATAACATACCCCTGTCCCTCCAGCCCCACCGCTATATTGTATTATCAGAAAATGCCCAAAACATTACTTACCTTCCCTCTTTCCTCCGCCTCGCGAACTCCCGGCAGCCGCGCAACTGCCAGGCCCTCTGCTTGCGAGAAAATGCAAGCAGAGGGGCAGGACCGGCAGTCGCGTCTGTGATTGGTTGCGCGGCTGCCGGGAGTTCAGCGAGGCGGAGAAAGAGGGAAGGTAAGTATGTTTTGGCATTTCTGATAATACAAATATAGCGGTTGGGGCTGGGGGGACAGCGGAAATGTTAAGTAAATTTTTTTTAGAAGGGTGGACATTTTAAATATAAATTATAATAGATATTTAATAGCTAGTAATATTGAAGGTTATCTATACTCTTTTTACTTTTTAAAAATGGAAAGTACCTGGGGCAGGGAGGTTGGATTGATTATTCCTACCTCACAATATTGTTTCGTTGAAGAGCTAGAGCACCTGCAGTTTTCATTTGCCAGGTTAGTCCCTGGACTATTCCTGTATAAAGATATTGGGAGGTAGGAAATCCAATCTCTATCCTTGTACCGAGTACTTTTCAGTTTAACTGTTATTTAAATAAACTTCATACACACGATAGTTATCCTTAAGAAAACTGTCCACTTATACATAACCCCCATGCATACTAATCCAAACTTCACACACTATTTGTAAATCTCTCGTGTTAAATGCTTTAAATAAAATTAAACTTAAATGTTTTTTTTTTTTTTTCTTTTTTTTTTTTAAATAATTCTCTAGGAGGTAGGAGCACTTGCTTTGCACTGAGTCCACTCCTGCCCCCCCTTCCTCAAACCATGTGCACACCCATGCCTCTTGCACTGTGAAATTGGGTGTGTTAGATGTGCTACCAGGAAGGACACAGTGCACTTGCAGTAAAATTCTAAGTTTCAGTAATAGAAACACAAGTTTAATAACGGCTCCAGTAAAGTGGTTCAGTAATAAATGTAGTTAGGCACACCCACAAAACATTTCATAAACACTGTCACATATTCAAATACCCTCACAAACACTTACATGAATCCAAAGTTCACTATCTATAAAAGTAAATAATTGTTGTTGTGCCACTATAATAGAATGCTCAGTCTAGTTCAGTAATACAACACAAGTCAATAATTACCCCCAGTAATATATTATATAAGACTGTACTATATTCACATAAATATCCCCATACCCCCTCACACAAGTCCAAATACCATACTAAAAAATCATTGGTTGTGGTGTAATAAAATGTCTCATATATTACGAGGCGTGCATAAGTACAATATAAATGTTGTATGTTGTACATATAAATGTGGTATGTTGTGCAAATATGACGTAATCAAACACAAACAACATAATAATTATCTCTAATAATAATATTATATTTAGAGACTGCTCACGTTATCCACATAACCCCCCCCCCCTCCTTTACACAATTTCATACATCTGCCCAATAATAATGTTTGGTGTTGTGGGACTATAAAGGATCAGTATCAGTTCAGTAATATTAGCACACTAAGGTTCCCATACTACTTGGATATTAGATAGTTTAGAACGTCATCTGTGATTGCAAGGTGATTGCAAAAAGAACGACTCACCTTTATGCATTCAAGTTTCTTTTGTTATAGATGGTAATTTAAAATAAAGGCGGAAGAGGTTCTGATAGGAAATTCCTTTTAAATCCATTTTTAAACAAAGCCCTGTCATTTTGTAGGGTGTATAGAGTTTTTATTTTCACAAAGGCAATTTCGATTTCAGGACACTCCTCTGGCCCACCCTGCCCCTGGCAGCTACATTTTGCTCTAAGCCCCCCCTACCCCCCAGATTTAAAATGTTTGGTATTCTCATTCCTTTCACCCAAAGTTCCTGGTGAGGTTTAGGGAGCTTAATAGGGGTTCAGGGCCGTGAGTGTTTCCCATGGCTCCTGTGTTTGTCAGGTGACACACCAGAACTCGTAGACTCACAGAGCTGCAGAGAGGGGTTGGATTACCTGACTGTATCTCCACACATGGCAAACATTACTGTATAATATAATTTCACGAAAACAAAGCACTCCTGAGACTTCTTAAGAAATGTATTTAGTGTATAACAATTTCTTAAGTAAGTACCAGAAGTGCTCCTTGTTTTTGTGAAATTATATATGATATTTTATATATATAAAGATGGGAATGGCAAATTTCTTGCTGTCACATTCTGTGCACAGAGAGCATCCTGTGTCAAAGACTCCCAAAACGATCTTGACAGAGGGCCCATTGTGGGAATGAACGTACAGTGAACTGATTCTCCCAGTGTATGTTTATGGAACAGCTTCAGTTTGAGGGGTCTGGAGGGCAGTGCAAAAGGAAAGGGGGGTAAATTTTTAGTTTGGTTTTAGAAAGTATGTGTCAGAAGCCAGTTTCTAAACTTGTCTCCACCAGGACAATTTCAGCTGCCTGATTAGTGGATTCACTGCTCAGTGGGTGTAGATACGTGTGTCACAGTGTATTGCTCAATAATTTACACTTACATCTACAACTTTGGGACTGATGCTAACAGGTTAAAAAGTTGTCTGAAGCAAATTAATAGGCAAACTTTGACACCTTTTATTGCACCAGCCCCTAATGTCATGATTAGGTGACTGTTCAATACTTAAGGTTCTGGTATTTGGACTGACTGGTGTGTAAACATGTAAATAATTGCTGGGAGGCAGTTTGGTAAGATTTAGTAAGGTTTTCTATCTGTGCGCCACCTCTGCTGCCATTATTAGCTTTTATAGCCAATGCATCTTTCCTTTTTTTGTTTATTTAATTTGACTCATGCTGGAAACCACTCACCTGGTGGAACATTATAGAATGGCAATGCAGTCATGTCTGCTTGACGTAGGAGTGACTGGCAATTGTGCAATTCTGCTTTGATGAAATAATTCCATACAAGTGTCTCCTGTACCCAATTGGGTCTTGTTCATCACACAAAGACTTTTTCACGTTTGGCTGAATTATTTGATCATTGGTGTGTATTTGAAAATAAAATTATATTTGCCGCATGTGGAATGGCCAAGCGGGAAGTCATGGTGTAGGAAGTATAAGATATTGCTTTGGTTAGTATAATTCAACTTGTGGCCACTGGCCAGTTTTACAAGTGACTAAGCTGCATGATGGTTTTCAGTAACTCACCAGTTATCAGTTAATTGGACCTGTATAGAAGAGCTTACAAATCATTGTAAATCTACATGTATAATGTACCCTTCCACACATCAAGGTAGTGCTATAGGCAGTGATGTTGGTGCCCTCCTTAATTGCGAGCAAAGATTGCTAAATAAGTGGGTGTCTTTTAAAAATAGTGGTTTTGTCTTTTCAAGGCTCAACATCATTTCCTGTATATTCACATATTAAAGGACCCAAAACCCCAGGAACGTGATATTTAAATGTTACTCATTTAATTTGTCACAGGCTTCTCTATTATTTTTAACAATCTTTCTGGGTAGCAGCCATCAATCACAGAGACATCACAGAAAATGACTTATGTCTGCTTGACAAGCTGTCCCTCTACAGCTGTGCTGTCTAGTAAAAGTTCATAAAGCATTTAGGACTGGAACAGCAACAAACCATGCCAGTATATCATACAATACACAGGGGTGCTCCCTGACTTTTGAAAAGCAGGTTTTGAAAGTGCTCGTAATACCTAGCACACCTCACTGAAACTGGCTGGTGAACATTGAGGGCTGACTGTAACTGACTTAACAGTGGCTGGTGAACTGAAGGACTGACTATGCACAAAACTGGTTAACCGCAGAGCTGACTTTACAGTGGCCGGTGAACTGGAGTGCTGACTAAACATTGGCTGGTGAATTGGAGGGCTGACTTAACAGTGGTTGGGGAACTGGAGTGCTGACTCAACAATGACTGATGAACTGAAGGGCTGGCCTAACAGTGGCTGGTGAACTGGAGTGTTGGCTAAACATTGGCTGGTGGTCTGGAGGTCTGGCTTAATAGTGCCTGGTGAACTGGAGGGCTGACTGAACAGTGGCTGGTGAACTGGAGGGCTGACTCAACAGTGGCTGGTGAACTGAGGGCTGACCTACAGTAGATTGTGAATGGAGGACTGACTATGACAAAAACTGGTTAACCGCAGAGCTGACTTTACAGTGGCCGTTGAACTGGAGTGCTGACTAAACATTGGCTGGTGATTGGGGCTGACTTAACAGTGGTTGGGAATTGGAGTGCTGACTCAACAATGACTGGTGAACTGAAGGGCTGGCCTAACATGCTGGTGAACTGGAGTGTTGGCTAAACATTGACTGGTGGTCTGGAGGTCTGACTTAATAGTGCCTGGTGAACTGGAGTGCTGTAAACATTGGCTGGTGAATTGGAGGCTGACTTAACAGTGGTTGGGGAACTGAGTGCTGACGACGTGCTGGTGAACTGAGGGCTGACTCAACAGTGGCTGGTGAACTGGAGGGCTGACCTAACAGTAGCTTGTGAACTGGAGGGCTGACTATAGGAGCGATGTGAACTGAGGGGCTACTGTAGGAGTAGCTGATGAACTGGAGTGCTGACTGAGACTGGTAAACTAGAGGACGACATAACAGTGGCTGGTGATTTGTAGGGCTCACTAAACTTGGCTGGTAAACTGGAGGGCTGACTCAACAGTGGCTGGTTAACTGGAGGGCTGATCGAACGTGGCTTGTTAACTGTGGTGCTGACTGTAGGAGTACTAGCTAGTGAACTGGAGGGCATCTTAACTGAAACTGGTAAACTGACTAACTTGACATGGGTGGTAAAGTGGAGGGCTGACATATATGACACAGAATGTGGTACTATAAGTGCCCACAGAGATGGTAAAATATAAAATTATATTTTTTATTTTTGCCACACAGAGAATGGAAATTATAAAGGCCCACTGGCAGACTGGCAATATTTGTCACATATGAAATGTTAATATTAAATCCACCACACAGAGAATGGAATATGGGTTGTCCCCACACAGAAATGATATGTCCCACACAGCAGAGTAATATGAGTGCCTACACAAAGAATGTAATATCAGTGCTCCCATAAAGAGACTGAATATATGGGTGACCCCACACACAGAATATTAATATGAGAGTGCCCTTACACACAGAATAGTAATATCAGTGCTCCCATAAGAGACTGAATATATGGGTGACCCCACACACAGAATAGTAATATCAGTGCTCCCATAAAGAGACTGAATATATGGGGTACCACACACACAGAATAGTAATATGAGTGCCCTTACAACACAGAATAGTAATATGAGTCCCTTACACACAGAATAGTAATATGAGTGCCCTTACACCAGAATAGTAATATGAGTGCCCTTACACACAGAATAGTATATGTGTGCCCTTACACACAGAATAGTAATATGAGTGCCCTTACACACGAAGTAATATGAGTGCCCTTACCCACGAATAGTAAATAGTGCCCTACACACAGAATAGTAATATCAGTGCTCCCATAAAGAGACGAATATATGGTGACCCCACACACGAATAGTAATATGAGTGCCCTTACACACGAATAGTAATATGAGTGCCCTTACACCAGAATAGTAATATGGTGCCCTACACACAGATAGTAATATGAGTGCCCTTACACACAGAATAGTAATATCATTGCTCCCATAAAGAGACTGAATATATGGGTGACCCACACACACGAATAGTAATATGAGTGCCCTTACACACAGAATAGTAATGAGTGCCCTTACACACAAGAATAGTAATATGAGTGCCCTTACACACAGAATAGTAATATGAGTGCCCTTACACACAGAATAGTAATATCAGTGCTCCCATAAAGAGACTGAATATATGGGTGACCCCACACACAGAATAGTAATATGAGTGCCCTTACACACAGAATAGTAATATGAGTGCCCTTACACACAGAATAGTAATATGAGTGCCCTTACACACAGAATAGTAATATGAGTGCCCTTACACACACAGAATAGTAATATGAGTGCCCTTACACACAGAATATGTAATATGAATGCCCTTACACACAGAAGTAATATGAGTGCCCTTACACACAGAATAGTAATATGAGTGCCCTTACACACAGAATATATATGAGTGCCCCTTACACACAGAATAGTAATATGATGCCCTTCCCACAGAATAGTATATGAGTGCCCTTACACACAGAATGTATATGAGTGCCCTTACACACAGAATAGTATATGAGTCCCTTACACACAGAATAGTAATATGAGTGCCCTTACACACACGAATGTATATGAGTCCCTTACACACAGAATAGAATATGAGTGCCCTTACAACACGATAGTAAATGATGCCCTTACACACAGAATAGTAATATGAGTGCCCTTACACACCAGAATAGTAATAGTGCCCTTACACACAGAATAGTAATATGAGTGCCCTTACACACAGATATAATATGAGTGCCCTTACACCCAGAAAGTAATATGATTGCCCTTACACACAGAATAGTAATATGAGTGCCCTTACACCAGAATAGTAATATGTTCCCTTACCCCAGAATAATAATATGAGTGCCCTTACACACAGAATAGTAATATGAGTGCCCTTACACACAGAATAGTAATATGAGTCCCTTACCCACAAATAGTAATATGAGTGCCTTACACACAGAATAGTAATATGAGTGCCCTTACACACAGAATAGTAATATGAGTGCCCTTACACACAGAATAGTATATAGTGCCCTACACACAGAATAGTAATATGAGTGCCCTTACACACAGAATAGTAATATGAGTGCATTACTATTCTGTGTGTAAGGGCACTCATATTACTATTCTGTGTGTAAGGGCACTCATATACTATTCTGTGTGTAAGGGCACTCATATTACTATTCTGTGTGTAAGGGCACTCATATTACTATTCTGTGTGTAAGGAACTCATATTACTACTGTGTGTAAGGGCACTCATATTACTATTCTGTGTGTAAGGGCACTCATATTACTATTCTGTGTGTAAGGGCACTCATATTACTATTCTGTGTGTAAGGGCACTCATATTACTATTCTGTGTGTAAGGGCACTCATATTACTATTCTGTGTGTAAGGCACTCATATTACTATTCTGTGTGTAAGGGCACTCATATTACTATCTGTGTGTAGGGCACTCATATTACTATTCTGTGTGTAAGGGCACTCATATTACATTCTGTGTGTAAGGGCACTCATATTACTATCTGTGTGTAAGGGCACTCATATTACTATTCGGTGTGTAAGGGCACTCATATTACATTCTGTGTGTAAGGGCACTCATATTACTATTCTGTGTGTAAGGGACTCATATTACTTCTGTGTGTAAGGGCACTCATATTACTATTCTGTGTGTAAGGCACTCATATTACTATTCTGTGTGTAAGGCACTCATATACTATTCTGTGTGTAAGGGCACTCATATTACTATTCTGTGTGTAAGGCCACTCATTACTATTCTGTGTGTAAGGGCACTCAATTACTATTCTGTGTGTAAGGGCATTCATATTACTTTACTATTCTGTGTGTAAGGGCACTCATATTACTATTCTGTGTGTAAGGGCACTCATATTACTATTCTGTGTGTAAGGGCACTCATATTACTATTCGTGTGTGTAAGGGCACTCATATTACTATTCTGTGTGTAAGGGCACTCATATTACTATTCTGGTGTGTGGGTCACCCATATTCAGTCTCTTTATGGGAGCACTGATATTACTATCTGTGTGTAAGGGCACTCATATTACTATTCTGTGTGTAGGGCACTCATATTACTATTCTGTTTGTAAGGGCACTCATATTACTATTCTGTGTGTAAGGCCACTCATATTACTATTCGTGGTGTGGGGTCACCCATATATTCAGTCTCTTTATGGGAGCACTGTATATTCCTATTCTGTGTGTAAGGGCACTCATCATTACTATTCTGTGTGTAAGGGCACTCATATTACTATTCTGTTTGTAAGGGCAACTCATATTACTATTCTGTGTGTAAGGGCACTCATATTACTATTCTGTGGTGGGGTCACCCATATATTCAGTCTTTAGGGGGCACTGATATTACTATTCTGTGTGTAAGGGCACTCATATTACTGGTATTCTGTGTGTAAGGGCACTCATATTACTATTCTGTGTGTAAGGCCTCCATATTACTATTCTGTGTGTAAGGGCACTCATATTACTATTCTGTGTGTAGGTCACTCATATTACTATTCTGTGTGTAGGGCATCATATTACTTTCTGTGTTAAGGGCACTCATATTACTATTCTGTTGTGGGGTCACCCATATATTCAGTCTCTTTATGGGAGCACTGATTACTATTCTGTGTGTAAGGGCACTCATATTACTAATTCTGTTTTAGAGGGCACTCATATTACTATTCTGTGTGTAGGGCACTCATATTACTATTCTGTGTGTAGGGCACTCATATTCATTCTGTGTGTGGGCACCATAATTCAGTCTCTTTAGGGACACTATATTCATTCTGTGTGTAGGGCACTCATATTACTATTCTGTGTGTAAGGGCACTCATATTACTATTCTGTGTGTAAGGGCACTCATATTACTATTCTGTGTGTGTGGTCACCCATATATTCAGTCTCTTTATGGGAGCACTGATATTACTATTCTGTGTGTGGGGTCACCCATATATTCAGTCTCTTTAACATGATAAACAGATCTCTTTATATGAAAGAAGTCATGATGAACAGATCTCTGTATATGAATGAAACCATGATAAACAGATCTCTGTATATGAATGAAACCATGATAAACAGATCTCTGTATATGAATGAAACATGACAAACAGATCTCTGTATATAAGGAAACCATATAAAACAGATCTCTGTATATGAAGGAAACCATAATAAACAGATCTTGTATATGAATGAAAGCATGATAACCAGATCTCTGTATATGAATGAAGCCATGATAAACAGATCTCTGTATACGAATGAAACCATGATAAACAGATTTCTGTATATGAAAGAAACCCCAATAATCAGATCTCTGTATATGAACGAAACTGTGATAAACAGATCTTGTATATGATAATAAATCATGATACAGATCTCTGTATATGAAGGAAACATGACAAAAAGATCTCTGTAGATGAAGGACAACATGATAAACAGATCTCTGTATATGAAGAAGGAAACCATGATTAACAGATCTCTGTATATGAATGAAATTATAATTAACAGATCTCTGTATATGAGGAAACCATGATAAACAGATCTCTATATGTGAATGAAACCATGCTAAAAACAGTATCTCTGTATTGAAGGAAACCATGATAAACAAATCTCTATATGTGAATGAAACCATGATAAACAGATCTCTATAATGTGAAATGAAACCATGATAAACAGATCTCTGTATATGAGGAAACCATGATAAACAGATCACTGTAATATGAATGAAACCATGATAAACAGATCACTGTATATGAATGAAACCAAGATAAACAGATCTCTGTATATGAGAGAAAAATAATAAACAGATCTCTGTATATGAAAGAAACCATGATAAACAGATCTCGTTTATGAAGGAAACCAGATAAACAGATCTCTGTATATGAATGAAACCATGATAAACAGATCTTGTTATATGAAGGACAGTAGACAGTTCCCTACAGATGTGTAGTTTGCCAAGGGAAAGGTCATTATTAATCAATCTTTTCAAGTTTTTATTTTAAAAAGTAAAAAATCTACTTAAGTTGAATTTAATTAAAGGCAAGTTTCCTACCTTTAAAACAAGCCATCAACCACCTCTCTACGTGCTCCACAGCCCAAGATATAAAGAAATGACTTACCAGAAAGTTAATGGGTAGGAGGCTGACATGTGACATTCCTAAGGCTTGTCCTGCACAGTGCCGCCGGCGAGCACAGGCTCAGACTCCCACAGTGTGTGAGGGAGACAGTAAGTCCCTCCTCCTCTCTGCTGTGTGGAGGAGTCCTGACAGAAGTAGGTAAGAGAATTTACAGCCCTTTCTTTCCCACCATGCGAAAACAGCCTTTCTGTCAGAGTTCTCACACAGCCTGAAAACAGTTTTCTGTAGGGGGAGGGAGGTCTAAGTGGCACCCGTGCGTGGGCAGGGCTTGTGCACCCACGAATGGGCGGGCTTGTGCACCCATGAGTGGGTGGGGCTTGTGCACTCGTGAGTGGGCGGGGATTGTGCACTCGTGAGTGGACGGGGATTGTGCACCCGGTGGGGCGGGGCCACATGGGGCGGTAAGAGAATGGGCCAAAGGGGGCCTGCAACTAGAGGGACCATGGGGTCCATGAGTGGGAGGGGCAGGGGGGCTGCAAAGGGGAGGAGGAGACACAGGGCAGATTGACTGACGGTTTTAAAGCAGGAAGGTGCAGGGGACCTGGTGATGCTGCTGCCATACACAAAAATGTAAATATCTTCAAAAATATGCAAAATAAACAATGAAAATAATTGCAAAAATTCTATCAATTTACAGCCATCTTTGGACCACAGTTCCCCTTTAACATTAAGTAAAACGTGATATTTATTGAATATGTTAAAACATTTATCACATTAAATTTGTACATGTTTGCAATGGGAGTCCCATTTCAGTAAATCTAATTGGGCTATATTGAGACATTTAGCAGCATGGGGGGAAAATAAAAATAAACAGATGAACAAATGGTCACTCCTCACTTACACACACACACACCACACACATACACAAATATTTCTGCAGAGCCTTGCAGGTGTCTGGCACTTAAAGTCTGAGAGAATGGAAACTGGCTGCTGTAAATATTTCACAGTTAAATTGCCAGTAATGTCTGCTATAGTAATTAGTAGTGTGTAGTATAAACCCACCTGTATAGCAAATGGGGTTTACCCATTCAGAATCTTTCATGCCAGCATATAGCTGAAGATTAAAGATTCCATCTTAAAGAGCTGTAATCAGTTCGGACATTGCTTGCGGCGGTGGTTTTTTGCGTACTGCCGCAACCAGCGAAGTTATGGCCATATGTAAAACAGACTGATAAAACATTTTGCAGCGTTGAATTTACGCAATAATTGAAGACTGCAGTTTTTGCTGGCATTGTTATAATAAAACATTGAATTGATTTTTTTTTTTGAAATAATTGACACTAAAATTTGAAATGGACAACTTTTTGGCCTGGAAACCTATGTTTATGGAACATATAGTGTACATTTTCAAAATGGCCATGGAGAATGCAGAAAACCTATCCAGAGAGTGTTTGACTATTTTAAATGATTGTGACGGATTTTTGATTGGGTGGTGCAATAATGATCATAATTAAATAAATGTATTGTAATTTTATAACAGTTAGTTGCATGACGTCTGACATCATTTTAGATTCTAGGAAATATTAAAGTCCTTGACAGTGGCGTAGCTAGCCCCCGGAACCCTGGTTCTTGACACACAAAGCCATGGAAATATGAAACCGTGATTTTGCTTTTCCGAGCTGCAGAAAAGGTTGCAGCTTTGTGTCATTGGCTACGCTCTGGAAAACAAATTGTGTGCTTTTGTTTTTTCTGGGAAAATTACACCACTGATTACCAGTCTGTGTTTGGGATAATTTTTTTTATTTACTAGTCTGTTTGGGCTCTTATATTTATTTTCCTGTTGTGGGGGCAATTATATTAATTACAGGTCTGTGGGGGCACTTGTATTCTTTGCCAGTCTTGGGCACTTATATTTTTACCAATCCGTGTGGCCAATTATTTATTTGCCAGTCTGTGGGTTAATTGGGGGTGTGGCCTAAAAATTTGCACCACCGATGCCCATGAGTGCCCAGATTTTTTCAATCCTAGCTACACCGTGGTAATGACCAATATATTATTATATAGTAATTCAGGTTGAAAAAGACATACGTTCATCAAGTCCAACCATAACACCTTACTTTTACCCTACCTAACAGTTTATCCAGTGGAAGGCAAAAAAAACCCAGCTAAAAGGGGGGGGATTCCTTCCTGACCCCACTTGTGTTTTAAAATTAAGAGTATTATGCAGTAAAAATTTAAGGGCAAGGAAATTATGAGAAGTTACAATTGGGACATGGGAAAGCCTTTTAAAAGGACACATGGCTAAACTGGTGGTGGTGTGCTGTGAACAACACTGTCCATGATAACCCTTTCAGGAATGCCTCTCTTGGAAATCCTGCACTTGCCCCTGAAATAGTTATTTGCAAAAAAGATTCACATAGCACACAGTAAGGGTTGAATGCTATGTAAATCTATGCAATAAAGTTAGTTTGAGATTAGGAGTTTGAAAAAAGGGGGGGGGGGAATAGTCTTTTTCCAGATGGGGAAAAAATCCTGGCTCAATCAGAACAATGCCTGAATCATCAACAAATGAAAGTATTAATACCAAGTAAGTTCAAAATTCTTAAAGGAATAGTTCACTGAGAAAGTAAACTATTCCTTTAATGCATTAATTAAAGACCCGGGAGGTAAAGGAGCTATCAGTCGGGACCTGTCAGGGAGCCGGCGGTAGATCACGCGCACAAGGTTAACTTCAGCATCTTCGCTCCTGGCTGTTGAAGAACAGGTGGTAAGGCATACTTCCTTTTCCTACCGGTCTTCATTCAATGCATTAAAGGAATAGTTCACTTTCTCAGTGAATTAGTCATTTAAATTTAGAAAATCTTTAATTATTCACTTTATATTCCCTTTCTAAACTTATAGATGAAAGATTTTATCCTTATATTAAGGAATGCTTGTGTTTCCTTTTAGATAATCTATCGGTGAACAATGCACCAGAGAGCTTATTGCACAGCTCAATAGTGCATTTGTATAGAGTGATCATATCCCCACACAAGCACCTTTTCCATTGTTGAATAACCCTGCCCTCTGAACAGCATATTCCGAATGAGGCCTTAAAGGGCTGTCCACCCTTAATAAGAAATTTTCACATATAATAGAGTACCCTCCCCCAGCCCCACCGCTATAAAATTAATTTAAGGAAGTCCCCAGTTCTTTACTTACCTTCCCCACTCCTCCGACGCTCGGCCTGGCCTTCGCTTGCAAGACACTGCAAGCAGGGGGCGGGACCGGCAGCCGCGTCCGTGATTGGCTGAGAGGCAGCCAATCACGGACCGCGGCTGCTGGCTTCTCCAGAATGCCGGGGAGAGAGGGAAGGTAAGTACAGTTCTGGGGACTTTCTAAAATAATTTTTATGCGGTTGGGGCTGGGGGAAGTTGTTCTATTACATGGCCAAGGGGTTTTATGCTAGGGGGTGGGATAGCAAAACGGGAGGGAGAGGGAGGGGGAGGGAGGGGGAGAAGGGCTGCAGTACGCATGCCAACTTCTCCCGGAGGCCAGGTAGGAGGCAGAGTCCTATATGGACTCTGCTATCCTCCGGTGGGCAGTTTTTGGGACTTTGGGGGGGGACTACAGAAGAACCTTATGGAGCTGGGAGTGAGGTAAGTATTAAACTACACTACATGATGGGGCCATTAGTGGGGGGGATTATAGTTTTGGGGGGGTGGACATGCCCTTTAACAGTGTTTTTTAAATATATAGAATAACATTTTCTCCCTAAATACATACTCAGGGGTGTTCCTAGGGTTTTTGACACCTGAAACACCTTTTAAATGCCGCCTATCGTAGACTGGTGGCGGCAGGTGAAGTGGGATGGCTTCATCAGGGAACATGGGCGTGACTTGTGGAAGTGGGTGTGGTGGGCTGGCTAACACTGACTGGTGGACTGAAAGGCTGACTTAACACTGATTGGGAGACTGGTGCTGAAATACAGTATTGCAGGAAAGAAGTTTTTTTTTTAACTGCCACCTTTTAGTGTTCTGCAGGGGTGCACCCTGAGCAAATGTTTCAGTTTGCTTCATGGTAGGGCACACTCTGTACATACTGCACTTCATAAAAGACAATTTTGCCCCAACCAATCAAATGTCAGCTTTCAAATGTTAAATAATATCTGATTGGTTGGGGCAAAATTAGCACCTTTTTTAACGATAAGAACTTCTACTGAATCTCCCTGAATACCTTTCTTGCTGTTGCCATCTGCCACTGCCAACTAAATGCTCATACGCATAAAAAAATAATGATTTGTCTTAGAAACATTCTAGGGAAAATATTCTCATTGCCATAAAGGCTTTGAAAACAAACAGACCATACTATTAAGGGATAATTGTTTGCAAAGTGGCAGAAAGAATGTTTTAAAAATGACCCAAACACAGAAGAAGTAGAAGTTGCAGCCGGAGAGAGTGAGAAGGAAAGAAGGGAAGGGGGGTAAAAACTAATGAAAGAAGCTGATGTGAATCACAGACTTTCAGTAACTCGATTCTTTTTCAGTCTGCAAGACTTCCAACCAGGAGCCAAAGAGAAAAACTCATTACCCTCCACATACCTCAATTCCGAGGGGACTGAGTGAGAGGAAGAGGGACAGAGAAGAAAAAAAGAAAAGATTAGGAAAGAATATCACACAGTGATAAATAGGGGTAAGAAAGGGGTTAGGTGAGGATTCATAGCATCAACATTACAAAGTAAAAATATAATATCTCTATAATCTCATTAGGTCACATTCATCAAGCCCCAAGTGCAGCAGCAAGTTTTTATTCACACATGAATGACGACCATTGTCTGAAGTCGAATATCATTTTCATTTCGTCGGCAGGTAGGACCACACACATACTTCAACTTCTAGGCACCATGCTGGTTTCATTCCATGTATGTCTAATCACCTGATCAGAATACCATTAATTCATTATTTACATAACAATGTAAAAGATCACACATGCTGTCTCTGTGTCTCACCTTATTTATCAATATTAATTAAAATGATGGTATAAAATATTTAGTTTGTCTGTTACAAACTCTTAACCTTTAAGCAATGTGTTTCTTTTCATGGATAGACAGCATTGGATCTGCAGGCTGCCCTTCACCTCCCCAGGATACTTGGACACTACGGAGTATTTCCTCTTAACCAGCACAAACACACTGATTATATTGTAAAATGACGGATGCTTATCCCGACCTTTTCACACACAGAGCGCATGCAGGGTTTTTGCAATGTGCTGCTGTGCCTGATACTCTGTGTTATAATGTACAGGAGCACTGCACACATAGTGGGAATTGCATTGGCAATTCGAATCAGAAGTGCGAACGGAGTGCAAATCACAATGTGACATGCACAACTGGGACCTAGCCATTACTAAAACAATCACCATTATTTTATGCATTTTCACAAACTATTTGCCGTGATCCATTCATATACTTCACTTTCGCTTACTGACTATACGCTTATGTGAAAATGACAGCAATATACTGCTTTAAAGGGGAAGTTCAGCAAAAATGTTTTCAAGAAAAAAGGGTATTTTCTCAATACAACAACCATATTCTGCCCTTCCAATGATTTTCTGTACATAAATAAATGCTTACAAAGTTCTGATTTCCTTTTGCAGGACACCTTATGGTGTAGAAATTAGGAACAGGGGTGCCCCGTGATCCCTTATCCTTCGTCTGCCTGCCATCATCTGTCCTGGCAGTAAGATCAAACTTTTATATGTACCAGTCACTGTGGGCAAACTTTGTATGTACCAGTCACTGTGGGCAAACTTGTATGAACAAGTTATTGTGGAAAATGTATAAGTACCAGTTACACTCACTGTGGGCAAACTTATATGTGCTAGTCCAGTCACTGTGGGCAAACTTCGTATGTACCAGTCACTCTGGGCAAAACATATAAGCACCAGTCAATGTGGGCAATTATGCATCAGTCTCTGTTTGGGGGAACTCTGACACACAGCCACTGTTAGTAAGCCCTCTAGTTCACCAGCCAATGTTAGGTCAGCCCTCCAGTTCACCAGCCACTGCGACCTAACAGTGTCTGCAAAACTAGAAGACTGGCCTAACAGTGTCTGTGGAACTGAGGGCCGACGTAACAGTGTTTCCTGAACTGGAGGGCTGACCTAACAGTGTCTACTGAACTGGAGAACTGACCTAACAGTGTCTGCTGAACTGGAGTGCTGAACTAACAGTGTCTATTGAACTGGAGGTCTGACCTAACAGTGTCGGCAGGGGCATAGGGATCACTATACCAACCATACAACCATAGCAGTTGCTATGGGTCCAGACACAAAGGGGCCCCCTTTGTGTCTGGGCCCATAGCTTTTTTAAAGGACATCTTTACACTCCTAAGAAAAAAATTACCTCATGTAGTTTAGCCTCACAAACCCCATTTTCCTTTTCCTTAAAACTTTCAAAAATGCTCCCAGTACAATGAAAACGGGGGTTTCTGGGGCTAAAACTACGTGAGGGTAAACTTTTTCTTAGGAGGGTGGACATGTTCTTTAAAAAAATGTCGCTGCAGTTATGTCGGGTAATGTTGAACTTCACCGAAAAGTTTTTTTTATGTGAGGGGCCCATCTAAAATCTTGCTATGGGGCCCTGTGATATCTAGCTACGACCCTGAGTGTGCGGTGAACTGGAGGACTGACCTAACAGTGCCTGGTGAAACTGGAGGACTGACCTAACAGTGCTGGTGAACTGGAGGACTGACCTACCAGTTTCTGTGAACTGAAAGGCTGACTTCACAACAAAAAACTAAGGATCACCAGGAATCTGGGACTGCATACAACTTTACTATATGTTTAAGTAATGAACTGGAGGTCTGACCTAACAGTGTCGGTGAACTTGAGTTCTGACTTAACAGTGTCGGTGGAAACTGGAGGCCTGACCTAACAGTGTTCAGTGAACGTGAGTATTGACTTAACAGTGTCTGCTGAACTGGAGTGCTGACCTAATAGTGTCTGCTGAACTGGAGGTCTGACCTAACAGTATCTGGGAACTTGAGTACTGACTTAACAGTGTCGGGTGAACTGGAAGGTTGACCTAACAGTGTCTGCTGAACTGGAGTGTAACAGTGTTGGTGAACTTGAGTACTGACTTAACAGAGTCAGGTGAACTGGAGGGCTGACCTAACAGTGTCGGGGTGAACTGGAGGACTGGTCTAAACTGTGTCTGCTGAACTGACCTAACTGTGTCTGCTGAACTAAAGTGCTGACCTAACAGTGTTGAGTGAACTGGAGGGTTGACCTTACAGTGTCTGGTGAACTGGAGGACTGAACTAACAGTGTCTGATGAACTGAAGGGCTGGAGGGTTCAGCAGCCCCTGTTTGGCCTGCCCTCTAGGTCACCAGCCAGTGGCAAGTCAGCCCTCGATTTTATAAGCCACTACTAGTTAGCCCACCAACCCACTTCCACAAGCCATGCTTCATGCAAGGAATATATAAGGACAGCTTTAAAAGGTTGTCTCATGTTCCAAAAGGTCTAGAACAGACCTGGGCAAAGTAAGGTACTAATTCTGTACCCAAAAAAACTGAAATATTTATTGATTGTCTCAGGCTCGATAATTGATTTGTTTTTATTAGGTTTACTTTATATGACCTGATCAATTGATTAATTGAATCTGATGAAAGGATCTAAAATATTACACAAATTCTTTTTAAAAATTGCAACTAATAATAAAAAAAATCCAATGAACCAGGGATATTAATTAAATCTTTTTATAAAATCCGTTTTTGCAATCTCTATAATGAGAAATTAGTTGAACCTATTGGTCAAGCCTTCAAAACAATTCTCATGTGGCCCCCCTGGAAATTTAATTGCCCACCCCTGGTCTAGAAGCAACCTGGTTAGGAGCATTTCACCAAAATGTGCATCCTGGAAAGAAGTAGGACATTTGTAGGACCTGAAAGACAGATCACTGCTGACCAAAGCAAAGTACAGCACAGGAAATGAAATCAATTGATTTCCAAAAATGAAGAAAACATGCAGAATACCTAGGTATTTGCATATGCTGTAGATAAATACTTTATACCTAGTGTGTAATATAAGGATATTACGACACCAAGGAGTTCCCTAACCATATAAAAGCACATGGCCGTAGGCCGAGTTCTTTATACAGGTCAGGGAACTCCAAGGTGAAGTAATATCCGTATATTATCCTGTAGGTAGCGTATTTGAATTATTACGGTACGGTACTGACGTGTGGGGCATACAGGAGAATTGTGCTATCACCTAGATAAGGAATCTTCAGAAGCATTACGGCGTAATTGACAACTTTTAGGACAATTTTTCCCTTAGACTATAATGGTAACAAACCTCAAATGTGGATATTTCGAGGTTTAAGGGTCATGAGATCAAAACAGTTTGTTTCATGGTCATAAACACAAACACTGATACCCCCAACCCCCCACTCAGACCCCCCACTCAGACCAGTACATCACCTACTGACCCATACTTAAGTGGGAAAACTATAGTCAAAAAACAAACTTTGATCAATCATCAATATAGTTAATTATATGGTCATACATGCAAAAAACACATCCCCCAACCTCACATTAGTACACACACCTACTGATCTACCCTTCCATTCCTGTGGCAGCCAAACTTAAAGGGTAAATAAAGTAAAAAAAAAAAATTTTGATATTTCCTCAATAAAAGACATACCCCCTCAACCAGACCTAGGTACACACACCTACTTACCTACCCTTCCATTTCCGTGGCAGCCATACTTAAAGGGTAACTAAAGTCTAAAAATTAAATTTCGACCAATCATCAAAAAAGTGTTTTTATAATCCCCCAACCTTACACAGGTATGCACAGCTACCAATCTAACTCTTCCATTTCTGTGGAAGCCATACTTAAAGGGTAACCATAGTAAAAAAAAAAAATGTGGTCAATAATCAACAAAGTTAATTTTTTTAACGCCTAAAATGACCCGACACAGGTACACCACACCTACTACCTACACCTACACCCCCCCCTAATTTGGCACTTATACAAAGGGTAACTAAAGTAAAAAAAAACTAAAAAAACTAAAACAATAATGAAAAAAGTTTTTTAACTTCCAACCTGACCCTGGTACACACACCTACTGACCTACCATTCCATTTCCATGGCAAGGAAACCAAGTCAAAATACAATTTTGACTAATCATCAACAAAGTTGTTTTTTTTAACCCCTAAAATGACCCAGGTACACACACCTACTGACCTACCCTTCCATTTTCATTTCCATGGCAGTATATTTAAAGGGTAACTATAGTCAAAAAAATTTTTTGATAAATAATCAAAAAAGTTTCTTTTTAAACTTCCAACCTGACACAGGTACACACACCAACTGAGCTACCCATTCATCCAGGTGGCAACCATATTAAAATGGTAAAATCAAAAAACACATTTTGACCAATCATCAAAAAAGTTAGTCATTTATCCCCCAACCTGAAACAGCACACAACAACTGACCTACCAATTCATTCATGTGACAGCCATAATTAAAGGGTAAGTAAAAAACAACAATGCCAAACCACACATTCCCTTCCAAAATGCGGCCTTTCAAGCCAAATTCAAAGTTTATCTTAAACTTTCCCTTTCTAGGTATTTTTTATTATTATTGTGGCTTTATATAGAGCTGACATCTTCCAAAGTGTTTTCAATTACATGAATACTTTCACATCAGGCCCTGCCCCAAAGAGCTTAATATGCACATTTATTTAACACATACAAACCTATCGGTATGTCTTTATCAGGGCCAGATTTACACCTCAGGAGCCTGTAGGCCCAAAGAGCCTGGCGCCTTTAGCCCCACCCCTAAACACAGACCACACCCCTAAACCCACCCATTTTCTTTTTGGGGAAGAAATTTACTTTTCTTCTGGATTGGTGGGAGGCGATTGACAGCTGCACCTCCAACCTCAGGTGCCCCTAGGCACGTGCCTACTGGTAAATCCGGCCCTGGTCTTTATAATTGTGGGGTAAGCCAGAATGTCCGGAGGAAACCCACGCAAGCTCGGGGAGGAAACATGCAAACTCCTTGCTGATGTGTCCAAGAGTGGATTATACTCAGGGCGTCAGTGCTGCAAGACATCAGTGCTAATCACTGAGCCACAGTGCCTATTTTTATTTTTAGCACAGCCTGCTAGCTGTCTCCTACAACCCTCTCCCGCTCTTTTTGTGACACCTGCAGTTCAATCAGTAGACTGTTTTCCTGCCAGTGGGATATTGCGTATTGGAGGTCAACGACTGTCTGGGTTTGTGGGAGAGGCTGGAAAACTATGAAAAGTCTAAACTACGGTAAAATAACTTGCATTTGGTTCTCGGATGGAATGTGGGCAGGAGACCTGAAATATAATCCTGTGATGGGCTGGCACAGTAAGACAGCATCATAAACAGGGGAAAGGAAGGTGCTATACATTTCTACAAATAAAGCAGCAGAATGAAAGGAGAGTTAACTTGCAGTGCAAAGTCTATGATACAACAAGGGATTACAAAGTTATATTTGCTCCAAACAATACCATATTTAAGCTTTACTAGATGCTTTTGCTTTGCAGATCTGTAAAATAATTTAAGAGAAAGGTAAAAAAGACACATATTAGAGATGTCGTGAAATTTAGATAATGATTATGGTGTTAATAAATTATTAAGTCAAAAAAAGACAAAAACTATGGTTTAAAACTACAGGGATGTCATCTGCTGACATCCCTGCAATATTACCCAGCCTGCACCATTCATTTTGTGATCAAGTATTGATAGCAAAATTATCAGCCAGTCATGTGCGCGCGGGGTGGCGAGGTGTTTTGTGTGAGGGTGGGGAGGGGGGTGTGTTGCGAGCTAGTTGCACACCCCATGGGGGGTGCGCACTAGCTGGCGGACCATAACCTCCACAGGAGGGGACCCCACACCCCACTATTGGCACTGACACCAGGGAGTTCTGCAGCTCGGAACCAGGAGCCCCCTCCCCAGGACATATAAGTGCCCTTGTTGCACTGACAGTGCCTTTTGGTGCTTAAGGGGTCCCTAAGCTTGAAACCAAGACCCCCCTCCCTGGCACTTATAAGTGCCCTTGTAGCACTGACAAGTGCCTTGTTGGGAGTTCCGGTTTTGAGCTGCAGGGCCCTCAACAAAGGCACGTGTCAGTGCCTTTTCTTGAGAGTCCTTGTGGCTCTAATAAGAACCTTTCTAATAAGGGGTCCCGCAGCTCAAAACCGGGACCACCCCTTGTCCTAAAAAGGTGATGGTGCAAGGTGCAATCATATGTCACACATTAACCAATGATACTTTAATAAAACATTAAAATATGATTGGTTTATTGTGATCATAGATTGTATATTTATACAGAATGGAATTTTATAGCTCCGACCAATTAAATTACTTCTAATATAGAAATGTGTTCAAATCAATTAACCTGTCCCAATGCAATAAATAAATCCCCCCAGTGAGCTGTATGCAGGTCCATTCTCTGCTTTCCTTCACCCTACACAGGTGACAGTGTAACCAGGTGGAAGATAGTTACTATCAGTGAGATACAAGGCTGATCCATTCAGTGTAACTAGTTGGAAGATTAGTTACTTTTTAGTTACCTTGGCAGGTTCAGCCTTAACCAGTTATTACATTTCACCCCTCTGCTTTTTCTTGGCTGGTTGCCCAGATTTAGGAGAAACCTTTAAGCATACGTTGTTCTCTTATTACTGCAGAAGGCAGTAATAAATAAGGACTTTAGACATGCCACTCTATAGACCATGACGCCCTAGGCCAAGGCATAGTTGGCCTCCTGGGAAATCCAGCCGTATCTGTTCCCCACTTCCAGCATCAAGCTGGGTGTCCCACAGTCTGCAAGGAAGGCAAGTCTCATCCTCCTTATTTTGTCCGGAACCTGGCCAATGGAAACGCATGCTTCTAGCAGAGCATGTCTTCAGATTGGCCCTGCCCCTGACACTAGTGGGGCAACTCGCTTAACAAACTATCTAAATCAAAGGCTAAGTGCTGGAGTTCTAAGGTAATCCCTGGAATAAGGATGTAGCCTTTTAGGTCCTTGCCCTGGTTATTTTTATTGGGGGGGAGGAGGGGAAGACTATAATTGCCCTTAAACAATAAAATCAAAATGATATGCATTAAGAAAAATAATACGTTGTCTAGCCTACTAACGTCTGCTTGACAACAATACATAGACTTCAGGCAAATATAATCTGGGGCTCTGGCCTCTGAAACTGGTTAGAGATCTGAAGAGAACTCTCAGATTCCAACTCTAATATTAATGTAGACACATCTGTGAGAGTTTTGTGCCACTGAACAAATAACTACTTCTGAAAATCACTTTAATTTACCAGGATACCTTAAAGGGACGGAAGAATCCAGCATTTCACATATCAGTGAGAACTGACCCACTCGCTGCTAGTTGTTTTTAATGCACATACATGTGGCTAGGCGCTATTAAACTAAGGTAAAGATACAACTGCAAGTTTGGAGTGAATACATCCATTCTGAAAGGAAGGAACTGAAAGGATTCACAAGAGACAGAGGGACCTTTCATTTCATAACAGGAGCCCAGTGATATGTATGTGGTCTGTAGAATCTATCCAAGAGGCCTTTCATGCAACCTTTGCTACACTTCTATAAAAAACATAAAAATCCACAATCAAAATAAATATACACCTTCATTTACTCTGCAGTGAACCATCACATCCATTGTTTAAGTTTCTACACAAGGTAAAACTATTAACATCAGTAAGGGCCTATTGACAGATAATCATGACATAATATCATAGAAAAGTCAGCTCTGGTAATTGTTGGATGATCTATTTGGTCACAAAATGGAAACATAGTTGTCACTCACAAACATCCATAGGTTCCACCATTTTACCTCTGACTTCTGGTATTGGTTTTAGAGCAGTACTTTCAGTGAAAAATCAGTGACATCCAATTTTATTGGGTTTTGGTTCAATAAAAGATGGTCTGTTTTTGCATATTTATTGAGATCACTACTTTAGTGTTCATAGATTGTGAGGGTCTGTGGTTTGAATGGCTCTATTTTGGCCACAAGTGTGTTTTTGTGCTGTTTGGAGTCTGGTGGGTTCTGTCCAGTTGTTAGGTATCAGTTATGATTTACCAATAGCACCAACTGTTTCGGGTTACACATATCGGTTGTATCTCCCTCTATTTTTATTGCCCCACCAATGATGCCCAGCAGATTGCAAAACATTAAAGTCTTAAGTTATATACATTTTGCTGATGTGGAAACATTGTACCATCCTAAAATCTCCAACTAGGGTCCATATTTAAAATGTGCGGTATCGCAATTTAGTAATGCCACGCGTTATTGATAATGTTCACAGTAAACTGTAGGAAGGGTTATGGGTACATAGGAGAAATTAACTGGGCGATAGAAATGATTTACAGCTTTGGTCCTGGTAGCATAATCATTTATAGTCTAATCTGCAAAATGACTAAATTACATATTAAATCAGTGCACATCATTCCTGGCCCGGTAATAAGCCCCAGCTGTTCATACCCTTAACCTTCCATATACATAACATTTTAATTCTCCTTTAAGATTCCTGGTCCTCAAACAATCCTGAGATTCTAAATGATACAAAAAAACCTAGGAAATGAAAACACTAAATTTTACACATTTTTTGTGTAGGGCACTCATATTACTTCTGTGTGTAAGGGCACTCATATTACTATCTGTGTGTAGGCTCTATTACTATTCTGTGTGTAAGGGCACCATATTACTATTCTGTGTGTAAGGCACTCATAATCTATTCTGTGTGTAAGGGCACTCATATTACTATTCTGTGTGTAAGGGCACTCATATTACTTCTGTGTGTAAGGGCACTCATATTACATTCTGTGTTTAAGGGACTCAATACTATTCTGTGTGTAAGGGCACTCTTACTATTCTTGTGTAGGGCACTCATATTACTATTCTGTGTGTAAGGGCACTCATATTACTTGTTTGTGTAAGGGCCTCATATTACTATCTGTGTGTAAGGGCACTTATTACTATTCTGTGTGTAAGGGCACTCATATTACTATTCTGTGTGTAAGGGCACTCATATTACTATTCTGTGTGTAAGGGCACTCATATTACTATTCTGTTGTAAGGGCACTCATATACTTTCTGTGTGTAAGGGCACTCATATTACTATTCTGTGTGTAAGGGCACTCATATTACTATTCTGTGGGTAAGGGCACTCATATTACTATCTTGTGTGTAAGGGCACTCATATTACTATTCTGTGTGTAGGGAACTCATATTACTATTCTGTGTGTAAGGGCACTCATATTACTATTCTGTGTGTAAGGGCACTCATATTACTATTCTGTGTGTAAGGGCACTCATATTACTATTCTGTGTGTAAGGGCACTCATATTACTATTCTGTGTGTAAGGGCACTCATATTACTATTCTGTGTGTAAGGGCACTCATATTACTATTCTTGTGTAAGGGCATTCATATTCTATCTTGTGTAAGGGCACTCATATTACTATTCGTGTGTGTAAGGGCACTCATATTACTATTCTGTGTGTAAGGGCACTCATATTACTATTCTGGTTGTAAGGGCACTCATATTACTATTCTGTGTGTAAGGGCACTCATATTACTATTCTGTGTGTGGGGTCACCCATATATTCAGTCTCTTTATGGGAGCACTGATATTACTATTCTGTGTGTAAGGGCACTCATATTACTATTCTGTGTGTAAGGGCACTCATATTACTATTCTGTGTGTAAGGGCACTCATATTACTATTCTGTGTGTAAGGGCACTCATATTACTATTCTGTGTGTGGGGTCACCCATATATTCAGTCTCTTTATGGGAGCACTGATATTACTATTCTGTGTGTAAGGGCACTCATATTACTATTCTGGTGTTAAGGGCATTCATATTACTATTCTGTGTTAAGGGCACTCATATTACTATTCTGTGTGTAAGGGCACTCATATTACATTCTGTTGTGGGGTCACCCATATATTCAGTCTCTTTTAGGGAGCACTGATATTACTATTCTGTGTGTAAGGGCACTCATATTACTTCGTGTAGCCTCATATTACTATTCTGTGTGTAGGGCACTCATATTACTTTCTGTGTGTAAGGGCACTCATATTACTATTCTGTGTGTAAGGGCACTCATATTACTATTCTGTGTGTAAGGCACTCATATTACTATTCTGTGTGTAAGCACTCATATTACTATTCTGTGTGTAAGGGCACTCATATTACTATTCTGTGTGTGTGGTCACCCTATATTTCAGTCTCTTTATGGGAGCACTGATATTACTATTCTGTGTGTGGGGTCACCCATATATTCAGATCGGTCAAGAGTCTTTTAA